>JASDQU010107982.1:100058-120178 GCA_032191745.1 Picea mariana | reverse complement strand
AACAATCCACACTAGGATACAATACGGTTCAAACATTTACAGGGTGCTCAGACTTCACAGGAATCAGGAATAAGAAGCGAAATCCAACGTAGTTAGATTCACAGATTATTGATTCCAGAGGTGCATGAGGGTATGCAGATGCATACGTAGAGGCAAACGGTTCAGACACCCCAGCTTCCAGCGAACTCAGGTGGAGGATGACATAATATAGGAGAGAACCCCCAATATAGCTGACTTCTGCAGCTTTAACTGCATGTGCCCAGGTCAACACTTGTCTTCCTGGAGCTACATGAATTTCCTTTTGCACACGTTGCCTTTTTAAGGACTTAGGATAAAAACATGTCTTTCACATAGCTTTGNTATTCTCAAGGACTTAAGCCCCTAAGCTTAGCCCCTCTTTCCAACCTTTCAGCCCCCTTTCCCTTACCCACCTTGTGGAAGATTAGTCCCCCATCACTCTTTCTTCATGGTCGGTCTGCACACAATGATGTTTATATTTTATTAATGATTTGCATAGTTACATATACAAAATCAGGCTCTTGGCTTTTAACACGTAGGCTCTTTGGCCTAATAAACACATAAGCCCACCAACTTATCAACACTCAACTCACTAGCCTACAAAACATGTTTACAATTTATAAATACAACTGGGGCTCGTCCTTGGGGATATTACAATCCCCTCCCCTTATTTTTTCACTATCCTTAGTGCAACTCTTTACACAACATCAACAAGATTTTCAAAATCTTCAAAAAGATGCGGGTATTCTGCCCGCATAACATCTTCATGTTCCCATGTCGTGTCCTCAGGATCGTACCAAGTCCACTGGACCTTTACAAGCCCTATGGATCGATTCTGGATCTATTTTCTCTTCTGGTCCAATATGCGCACATGATGCACTTGCAAGACACTTTCTTTCTCCAATTGAATCACATTCCAATCAATTACATGATTAGCGTCATGTATATATTTCTTAAGCAATGAAATATGAAACACATTATGTACAATCATGGATGTAGGCAATGCAAGAATATATGCAACTGGTCCAATCCTTTCTAGTATTTCAAATGGCCCACAAAATCTGGCCGCCAACTTTGAACAGTTTCCCAGCCTTAGGGAACTTCTGTTGACTTTTACTTTCAAGAAAACATGATCACCCACTTTAAACTCTCAGTGGGTTCTATTCTTATGAGCATAAATCTTCTGCCTGTCTCGGGCAACTTTCAAATTCTACTTAATCTTCAACATTTGCTCTTCCATTTCCTTGAGCAACTCTGGCCCAAATACTGCTCTATCAGCTGGATTATCCTAGCTTACAGGAGTATTTCATTTTCTTCCATAAAGTGCTTCAAATGGGCTCATCTTCAATGATTCTATGATACCAATTTGTAACATCCTCGACCACCAACACGTCGAGAAATGATACCATGTGGAAATACATACATACATAGATATATATAACATGCATTTAAATCCAAATAAAACATATAACACAAAGTTACTGCTACCATACAGATTCAAAGGTAATAGACAGTAATTCATATACACAACATAATACATGATAACATTCAAGTATTACAAACATGCATAACATATAAATTAAGCACAATAATGATACTTATCTTTTCAACTAGAGTAACACCACCAACTACGTGCAGACCTTCCATGAACCTCTCAGCCTTAGACCACACTGCTCATCATGCTCAGTAGTGGGTCACCCCCGAGATGGGACTAAACTCCACCCAAGGAAAGGGAATCCTAGACTAGGCTGAGGTTACATGAAAAATGCATAGTGCAATCGGAAGGATTCTCTCCAGGAGCCTTCTTAAGACCACTTCTCACAGAATATCATTCCCCACATGCCTATTCCACCCCGGAATATACACCTTCACTATCACACAGTCCATCAGTTTCTTCACCTCCCTCTCAGGGTCTCGACAATAGGCCGGATCAAGAATTCTCAGAGCTCCATAGCTGGTGCTGGACTCTCTCTGGGAGAAAACCACTTCCCAGTGAACTCTCTAACCTAGAGAGAGCTTCTCATAGGTCTGACAACCTGCCTCTTCCACCACGGGCCTGACAACCCGCTTCTTCAGCCAATTACTACTCAATTCCCGCAAGGTAAGGATAATAGCACATCAACAACATTCGGTTAACTAATGGGAGACAACATCTATAGGGAAATTTGGGCATGGACATCCCAAAACGACAACAATCCCACTAAGACACAACACGGATCGGGAAATACACAGGAAAACAACCCAAACGGTTAAGTTACGAACTCAGATTTGTAGTGTGGATAAAACTGGGTTCATAGGACACATAGGTCGATTTTTCCTCCCATTGGGTGATTGATCGGGTATGCCGAGGCCAGACATAATTCAAAGGAATCGGGAATAGAAAGCAAATTCTAGTGCAGTTAGACTCATAGATTACTTATTCCAAAGGTGCATGAGGGTATGCAGATGCAGATGCAAAGGCAAATGGTTCAGACGCCCCACATCCTAGCGAACTTAGGCAGAAGATGACAGAATACAGGAGTGAACCCCCAACACGGTTGACTTCTGCAGCTTTAACTGCATGCACCCAGGTCGACACTTGTCTTCCTGGAGTTGCATGCATTTCATTTTTCACACGTTGCCTTTCCTAGGACTTAGGATAAAAACAAGTATTTCACACAACTTTGGAATAATAATAAATTATTATTCTCAAGGACTTAGCCCCTCTTTCCAACCTTTTATCCCCCTTTCCCTTACCCACCTTGTGAAATCTTAGTCCCCCATCACTCTTTCTTCGTGGTCTATCTACATGCAATGATGTTTATATTTTATTAATGATCTACATAGTTACATATACAAAATCAGGCTCTTGGCCTTTAATACTTAGGCTCTCCGGCCTAATAAACACAGAAGCCTACCAACTTATCAACACTCGGCTCACCAGCTGACAAAACATGCTTACAATTGATAAATACAACTAGGGATCGTCCTTGGGGATATTACATCAAGTCTCCTATATTTTAGGAATAATATTCCTCTAGGGAGAATATTCTCTTCACTTTTCACTTCAATTTGACTAGTTGAGTGGAGTCTAGATGTTGCATTGGTTTTGTCACCATGAAACATTGGGATAATCACCAAATAATGCACATTAGCCTTGGTATCATCACATTACTGACACATTACCCATGATTCCTTGATCTCCTCCTCACTTCACTTTGTTTTAGTTAGTTAACTGAAGACTGGTAGACTAGTTAACTCAGTTAAGTGGCAGTTCACTCCCATAACTGCCTGAGAGACTAGACTAGGTGGACGTTTACTCCCGTAACTGATGGTGTGTGTCCATATCACTCTAGACCACCACTATGGCACATTGTCTTCACCTTGAGTGTGCATTGGTTGAGTTATACAGAGTATATCATGTGTAAATTATTCATTATTCATTACAGTTAATGAGAATTATTCCATTCTTTCTCTCTTTCTTCTTCTTTCTCAATTTCTCTCTACAAATGTATGTGGTATTTTCTAGCTAAATCTATTATGTGCAGGTTCAACACATTTACATTTTGAAACTTTTCCCTAAAATTTGTCCCATATTTTAAGTTAAATTTATCAAAGTTTTGAATCAATCAAAATTCAACTTCTTAAATTGGTTGTTAGATTCTAACAAATGAAAATAAATTTGCTACATGTTTAATCAACTCTAACCAAATTTACAACATCATAATTTCCAATTAAAAACAATTGAAATTTCGTCATCACTACAATGGTAGAGAAATAACATTAAAAATATTCATATAATACTTAAAAAAAATGTCACATAAAAATTCTACGAAGATATCATCCATTTGTTTGTTGTGATCCTCTATTCATATTTTTAACTATTAATATACAATGGTAGAGAAATAACATTAAAAATATTCATATAATACTTTAAAAAAATGTCACATAAAAATTCTACAAAGATATCATCCATTTGTTTGTTGTGATCCTCTATTAATATTTTTAAATATTAATATTTAAAGATAATTGATTGATAAGTTCTTTAACCATTAAAAACTTACACCTTCCATATTTCCCAATACAACTATGCTCTACCATGATATGTGGTTGTTTTTCTATATAATTTGAAATTATTCTTTTAGTTTTTTAAATATTTCTATGTATAGCAAGTTTGAATATTATAAAGATTATAATTTTGATCTCAACTTAGCATGTCTATCTTTTTAACTAATGCGGAGACTATCTTTTGTATATGTTTTCCTTTTATTAGTCCCTTCTCTTCGGGTTGCAGGGACTTACATTTATCGATTTGTATATGTTTTCCTTTTATTAGTCCCTTCTCTTCGGGTTGCAGGGACTTACATTTATCGATTTTTCTTTATTACATTAGTATGGCATGGAAACCAAAAAATTTAACCAAAGTTTTGAGATTTTCATGCAAATTTCCAACTCGCATTTGGTTTTTAGTTCTAAATTTTAAGTTTGAGGTCTTATGTGTCTTTTTCCTGAGGCACACCCTAACCATATCTTATATTAAAATAAATTTCAAATGCATATTTGATGAGTAGTGTTGTTGAAGTCAAGTAATGCTAGAACTAAGTGCAACATTACTTATTGGCATTAAATGTTAAAAGGTCTTTCAATCTTAGAGCTTTATCCAATGTTTATTGGAATTCCCTTGAGCTGCCACCTGCCCTCCCACTTGGTAATGTAAAATTTGTGTCAAACAATGCGCCTCCCAGTACCATGCAGATTCATCGACTGATCAAGACTATGTTATTGATGCATCGATGAGTCTCGAGTTTGATTCAATGGAGATGTTATGTGCTCGCTCTTTCCCAACTCGACATGTTGAACATGGTTTGACTTGCAATAAAAAATCAAAGGTTTTCACTTACATGATATTCTATGGGATCGCTCTTTCCCAACCCAACATCATGAATGTGGTTCGACCTGTAATCATCGGTCAAAGGTTTCACTTATATGTTGTTGTTGAAAACGATAATCGACCTATAATCACCAGACAAAGGTTTAGACAAAGTTTCTCCCTTACATGTTGTTGTTGTTGCAATTATTGGCTCATCTACTATCTGGTAATCCTTCCACTTGAGATAGCCTTTCTTATGATATTCAAGTTGTTGAAGTTATTCTCACTCATTTCATGCATCAAATATTACTTAGTTGGTCTAAACATGATGCAATATTTTGAATACAAAGATGCAAGTATCATTAAATTGCAGACACATTGTAGGTTACATGTGTAGCTCAATGTATTTTTAAATAATTCAAATCCAAATTCAATCAATCAAAAAATACACTCAAGAACAGAAAGACACTCGGGATGATCTTACCTATCAAAAAGATCTATAATGAAACCCAAAAAGTCACATACATTTATGTAAAAAAATATTTAACAGAGATAAAATACCTGTGAATTTGATCCATTTGCAGGTATACAAGTTGCCTATTCCTCTGCCAAACTCTCTATTTTATGCGTTTCTTCTCTTCTCCTCATACATGTTTGGTTAGGAATTTTTATCCACAATATTCTCTACATCTTTGAATTTCACCCATTTTTTAAGGTGGCTATTCTATTCACAATTTTTTGTGTGACAAATCCTTTGAGGCTGACAGGTATGATAGCTCCTTGGCAGGTCAATAGGTATTATGGTGCTCCTATGTATATATTGTTATGAGGAAAATCACTCTATGTAAAGGGTAAACCACAACAGACAAAATGACTACATAAATCAATTCTAATCCCAAGTATGCTATATAAACGAAAATGCTAACATGACAAGATAAAGATCTCACCTCGTCCAGACATTTGATGAATACCATCATTGAGCACTCAACTCAAAGCTTTATACCTGCAAATTGTCTTCAACAACCAAGATACGTAAGCATATGGTGATAATATATATTGTTCGCACATATAATAACATAATCCATCAACATTCATAACAAATATGCCCATGGAATAACTATTCAAGTATTGGCAAGATATTAATTGGACGGGAAAAGAGTATTTCTATTAAAATATGATCAACAAAAGTGTATGAGTGACAAAATTCCATGTCGACACGTCTCGGAACCAGGAAACTAAGTCCCTTTCAGATGGGCCTCCACCACTTCAATCCTCCACCAAAGGCAAGCTCATATAAGAGAGACAATGAGGTTCTCCATCAAAGAGGGAAGAGATTGGGGGATAAACAATGTGTCCATACTTTAAAGGACAAAGGGATGCAGACTCAATATGAAGTGAATAATTTCTCTAGAGTAACTTTTCTCTCAAAAGTTGAATTCTCTCATCTTCCACGATTTGGATATGACCCATTTTATAGCATTCAAATGGAACTGAAGGGTCTATTTAGAACGTTTCCAGTATATGGAAGGTCAAGGATCATGAATATTGTGACATGACATGGAAACCCGACACAATTTTTAGTTTTGAGCACCAAACTCAATGTATGCAGGTTGTAGTAGTGAAACTTGCGTATACGCATGGTGTCTAACTTATAGGGCACATATATGTAGAAAAATATAATTTTTTGGCTCTGGGAAGTGAAAAAGGGGACTTCAGGTTTTCATAGGGAAATGGAAAGGCCTTCTGTGCAAGTTTCACGGGGTGAGGAAAATCTTTCTATAACAGATGCCCCCTAATGTGTGAGGTGAGAGGAGTATCTGCCATGGCTGAAATACATTATAATTCCCATAAGTGGAGTAATGGAGACATAGCTGGTTGAACTAGTTGCTCATGAGAATATTACAATTCATAATGACTTTGTACACATGGCTTCCAATTTGAATTACATTGCATATCCATGTGGAAATATACCAAACAGTTGTTCATGGACATGAATAGGAAACGCAAAGTAGATACATGAAATAGGTTGTCATAGTCACGAACAAGGCCCAATGAAAACCAATCTCCAAATCGATATGAAGATATATGTATACAGTGGAGTATAATATGATCTCCCATGATCACTGAAGTCATATAGATATTGGTCCAATGAATGATAGCAACGACTTAGGAAAGATGCTACTATAAAATGATATCTTCAAGTCTTCTACACGAACTGCCAAAGGTGCAAGTCTACATCATGTGAACAGAGGAGTTGATATTGAACACAATGAGTCTTTGTTTGATTACCGGTCACTAAGGTATACCATTAAAAAACGTGAGACAATCTACTGATAATGAAAGTAGGTATCAAGGCATCGAGTACATTCTTACAAGTGTGAATAAAGGTGTTGAGGTTGAACACTTGAAGAATCCATCAATCATGAGACATTGATGTATTCCCAACTGTCGATGGTGAGAGAACCTGCCACTGATGACTGGAAGACTCTAGGTACTCATAGGACTCTAGGCCTTGTTTCCAGAATAGATTAGCTAAATTCAATGGAAGGAGATCCGCTAAAAGGAGAGAATTAAGGAATCTCTCACCAATCAACACGAGGTACAAAGTAATAACTTGATGATTTGGAGGAACTCAAAAGAAGAATATGTTCATGAATCAACAACCTTGTGCATATTTTGCATGCACCAGATGCAAGAAGTGCATGAAAAAGACCCAATGAATAGTATCCAATAAGGAAAATTGTCGACAAAGGAGAGGAAACCACCAATAAGGACAATGGCATCAAAAACACTGCACAAATACCAATGTGTGAATAGATTTCTTATCGTCGAACACAAGGGAAACCATCGAGTCATTGACCAACAAGGAGATGTCAACTGTTGGGTTCAAGGTTACCTACCCATAATGAAAGTAGGACCAAGGTGCACGGTAGGACTAAAAATTTATGTAACTTTGAGACACACTGAAGGTATGGCTGACATGAAAAGCCAAGAGTTCTAAGGAACGGCTGACACAGTCTTATAGACATCCTTTGAACACGAGCATGAGACATATGGAGGACTCCAACAACATAGACTTGATAATGAAGCTTTGTGATGTAGGAGGCACCGATCAAACTCTCCATAGGGAGTAGAAGAGTAACCAGTCAGAGGAGTAAACTCTAAGTAATAAGATCATCTTCCTAAGGTCATGTTAAACCAAAACTTTGGATGACAAGTGGACTCAAAAGTTTTTTCTTTGTTCAAAAGAGATACGATTGTTTCCAACATGAGATAATATTATTTTCTCGCCTGTATTTTTCTGTTTTTTCATAGACAAATGAATGCTAAGATACAGAGGAGGAAATGAGTGTCATGAGCAAGAAACTATTTCCAACATTGGAACATACCTATGCTCAATGCAAGGAGGTTCATGCAGGACAGGACACTCGGGGGGATGCTTCCTCTTAGGGTATAGGGTGTCAAGCTACAAAGGATATAAAGAAGGCTCTGCTTGGCTGGTGATGAAAATTGTTGAGGTAATAGGATTGTAATGAGAAAGAGGGAACCAATAATAGGCTCAATATTGCAAGCAAGAGAATGAGATGCAATTACAACTTAACTCCAAAGAATGTCTTTTTTTGTAACTTTAGTCCCCTAGGCCCAAAAAAGTATAAAAAAATACCTAGGAGAACTCTTCTAGCCACTAGTGACTAGAGTATTCCTTTTTCAAAATTAGTCTACTCAGTCCGAAAAAGGGTTAAACTTACAAAAAACAGATTTCCTTTCAAATCCAATTAACGAGTGTGAAAGAGACAAGTTCACTTGGAAATATGTTCGCTTTTTGAGAGAGTCGGAAAAGAGATTAAACAAGACTCGTTGGGAGTCCCATTAGTATAGGTCATAATTCTTATGAGTAAGAATATGAGGTTTGAACGCAAAGTCATATTGGAGATATAAGGGACTCCCTCTCTTTATGGAATAATCTTTGCATGGGAACCAGATGGCACAAAGGTTCTAACTAGGGCACCCATTTTTGGTAAGCCTCTACCATTCAATAACGACACTTCTAATAGCAGTAGGAAGGTTATGTGTCGCTAATAGATCACATTCATAGGATAATGAAAATATGCAAGATGGAGTGGAAACCTATCCTATATGCTTGTCATAGAAAAATACCTATCGAAGTCACAAACAGGCGATATAATGCTAGAAACCACAAAAATCCTTGGACAAAACCACCAAAACCAACTCCTTCCACCGTACTATTAGTCCACCAAAACATTTTCTATCAATAGTAAAAATAACTAATTTTACCATACCATTTGGATTTTTTACCCACATAGTGCATTTTGGACCAATTTTCCCACGATCTACAAGTGACGATTGTGGGAGCTATGAGAGATAGAATCGAAAATTGTCTGGACCAAGTAAGTACTCTTTCCCTCCTCTTGATTTCTAGCGGTTTATAATTTCAAATTAGGCCATATTTTTTTAGTTTTAAAGAGCACAAATTATGATTTGGGTGTGCACGGGTTGTAGTTCATCGGGTCGTGTATATGGAGACATGTATGCAGGCAAGGAAAATATTTCCCGCGTATATGTGGCCCTACAAGCAATTGTTAACATTACATCTTGCGTACAAGTCTGAAAACAAGTTTTTTAAAGGGTTTGACTCAAAAAAAGGTTTTTCCTTTTGCAGGATGGTACTTGAATGGAGAGAGAGAGAGAGAGAGAGAGAGAGAGAGAGAGAGAGAGAGAGAGAGAGTATGCATCTATGGAAAGAGATGCAGGGGCACAACTTTCCCTAAAAATATGTGGGATTTACAAGTTTTGGGCTCTCAAAGGAATGAGGGCTCAAGCTACATTGCTTCAAATGTTAGTAAACTTGTAGGATTCGGATACAGAGGCATTCAATCTCGATGGGAAACAATTGACAATTGAAGTAGAGGAAATCTATTTCATCACATGATTTTCTCTTTGGGGTGAGGTGCTGAATCTCAAATCCCAGGGAGATGGGGGTGGTTTGAACATAGAGGAATATATTTCCACCCACTATGTTGCAAGAACAGAGAAAGTAGGGAGTCAACTCCCCATCAAGGTGATTGAGAATCTAATATTGAATATCATCATCCTTGTACTTACATGGATCATGGGTTTGGACTTGTTTCACCAAGAATCAAGGCCACTCATGTTTTATGCAATGGAGTGCTTGTTTCCCATAGTTTATGACTAGTGTACCTCACTACTGGATAACATGAAGATTCGGCTAACGCACTACAAACAAGGGAGTAAAAGGAGATTCAGGTTCACATCTATCTTGTGTAGTTTTTTTTTTGAGCGGGTTCCAGGTTTGAGCCCTAGAGTGGAGATAAATCCACGTGGACCGCATGATCCAACCATGTCACGGTGGACTGGGGTGATGAGGTTAGGAGGTGGTATGGTACCAACCCCCTACAATTATGAGTTCTTCTTCTAGTGGCATTGACAGTTGATAGCCATAGACAAATACCCTTATGTTGGGATTGACTACAGAGGAGATCCATACATTCCATTTCCACCAGACTCTGTCTACAGTGATATAGGTATGAAAAGTTTTTATATATATATTTTTTTTGTGTTTTTAAAAAAGAATAAAAAATGCAAACATTTTTGGATGGTGTCAAGTATTGACAATTACTTTGTTGTGTAGATGTGGGTCCACGGCGAGAAGATGGATTCCCATGACATCGGTGGAGGAACCAGGGAAATGAGCCAGTGGGAGGAGATGCACAAAGAGTTCTTCAAAATGTGTAGGGGAACCTGTCGTGTTTGACACACATGATTCCTATGGTTCATGTAGAGGATATGTTATAGGTTATGCATTGACAGGTGGTGGGTGTGCCTCGTGCATGGGTGTGACTCTTCCAGAGTCTTGCAAACAACATAGTATGCTATGATGATATGCATCCAATGCTATAGGCGTGGATTCCATGGTCATTATATCTATTGGCCATTTATGTATTTCGAGGGTGTGAGCCCTATTTTCTACTATAACACCATAATTTTTGGAGAGATGAAATATAAAAAACATCGTTCTTCAACTTTACTTATATATTACATTGTGTACATTGATGAATGTGTTTAGTTTTACTTTAGTTATGTGACAAATCCCAATCTAAAACATAATTAGAATATGCAATGGATACATAATTAGAACTTCTAGGTATGTGATTGTAAGTAATAAAATCAAAGTGTCGTTCCAACAGTCATACCCGTAGGAATTGTTGGAGTAGAGTAGGGTCTCGCACATGGTAACTATTGTTCAAATGACATAATACTAACTGGGACTCCAGGCGAAATTGTAAATACCGAACACCAAGTGAAATGGCATCATGTAAAAGCTCTATAATGGTGCTATATTCAACTACATTATTCATTGACGGCCCTAGAAAAATTCCACCTGAAGACACTAGTTGACACTTGAGTGAGTAAATGACCCAAGTGGCGGAAGCCAAGTTTTGTGTATGACAACTGGCATCATCTTTGAATCCTAATAAAACTGAAGATTCCGTTGACATCTACTAATGAAGGGAAAACTCGATAAGCAAGTCGATGACATAAATGAATATATATATATATATATATATACACTAAGATACACTAGTATACAAAGAGTTACACCCAATATTGGGGGCTCAAGTGTAATATATTTTCAAGTAGATCCCATTTCTAAGCTTAGCCAACATATTCCCTTCATAATATTCTAATTCGTAGGCTCCTTTTTATAAAACACGTTGCACGATATAGGGACTGTGCCACATGGGATTGAACTTGCCTGCCCCCAACAGTTCTTTAGCTTGGTCATACAAGAGGACCAAGTCACCCTTATCGTATTGTCAAGGAAAAACATACCTATCATACTGGACCTTAACATGTTGTTTATTTTCTTCGATGGTCGTAGAGGCATCTTGACGCTCCTCATCTAGGTTCTTTAGGTGTACAAGGAAATCTTCAAGATAGGAACTGTTAGGTAGGAGCTTAATTTCCAGTCTAAGGGAAGGGATTTCACATTCAATAGGAAGGATTGAATCCACATTGTGTACTAACTGAAAAGGAGAAAAACCAAAGGAAGTATTAATCAAGGTTCGATATGCCCAAAGAACAGGGTAAAGCATTAAATGCCAGTCATATTTTCTCTGGCTGACATTTTTTTACAAAATGGTCTTGAGATATTTGTTCACAACCTCTACTTGTCCATTTTCTTGGGGATAGTAAGGGGAAGAATGACCATTTTAAAAACCCAGTTTTTATGTTAACTCTTTCATCATTTCGTTCTAAAAGTGTCTACCATGATTAGTGACAATCTCCCTTGGGGTTCTGAACTAGGCTATAATTTGGCTGAACACGAAAAATGTTGTAGTAATACCATCAGATTTGATCATAGGCATGACCTCTTCTCATTTAGTGTAGTCTACAACCACAATAATATGTTGATGCCCCCCAGCCGAAGCTGGGTTGTAGTCCAAAAACTCCACCGCCCACTTGGTGAAGGGACCGACGGTGATGACCAAGTGAAGAGGGGCTGGATGCGGGTGCACATTCCGAGTGAAAACATGGAAAGGGTGACACTTCTTGACTGCTTTGACACAATATTTAAAAATTGTCAGCCAAAAATAACCAGCTCGCAATATATTTTGGGTTGTCGCAAGCCCATATAGATGACCACCACAAGCCCCACTGTGACAGTCATTAAGAACAGACTCATCCTCTTCATGAGTCAAGCAATGACACAAGATATTATCTACACCTCGACGATACAAAGTTTCTTCGATGACTAGGTATTTTTTAGCTTGATGTCGTATGCATCGTCGATCATCTCTCGAAAAATGTTGAGAGAACTACAAGGTTTCAAGATATATCAATATGTCTCCATACCAGGGGTCTGATGAAAAGATAAGGAAAATGTATTCATATGTGAATGAATCAACATCAATGACATCCTCATATAGTCAAGGGAAGTCCGATATTAACTCGGAAAAAAAACTAGTGATTTCTTAGATTTCGCCGAAGAAAAATTGAGGTCAAATTCTTGTAGAATAACAATCCATTTATTGTATTTTTCCCCTATGATACGCCTATCAAGGATGTATTGAAATCGATTGACATAAGAAACTACGGTATTTTTTCAAATCAATATATATTTCTGTAATCTTTGAAGCATGTGTACAACAACCAAGGCTAGCTTCTCAACATGAGAGTACTTAAGTTATAGGCCAACTAAGTTTTGACTAAGGTAGTAGATAACGTGCTCGTGGATCTCGTCATCCTCCTAGACTAGAACCATACCAACCATCCCTTTGCACGTGATGATATAAAGCAAGTAATCTGTGTTCAAACCTAGAACTCCACGGGAAATTCTAGGAATATTCCACCAACTTAACAATATTCTCCTACCAATGTGCCAACCATATTGGTTTTTCAAACTAACGAGAATATTAGTATTTAAATTTAATCAATAAGACCTAGAAATATAGTGGAGAGGATAGGGGTTCGAGCCCCCCTCTCGACCTAGCCAATATAAACACACTCATCCATTAGACAAAAGGAGGAGAGCATGGAATTGTATGCAAAGGTCTGGAATGAATCTCGAGGTGGGATTTTTCACCATAATTTGTACCTTTGTCTTATTTTTCATGCCAAGAACTTGGAGTGAGTTATATTGCATTTTTTTTCGTTCCATGAGGGAATTATAGAGTGTTTATACTCATTTTCCCATCTTTCTTAGAGGAATACAATGGTTATGTTGGTTCTATGCTATGAGAGCCATAGTCTCATTTTGGATGTAAAAGGGGGTCTTTAAGCACTTGTTCAGAACATGGTCGAGTTTATACTCATTCTTCTCATAATTTCGAGAGGAATTTAGTGGTAACCTCTGTTTATGGGTTTGAGTAGAAGAATTGAAGGGTGTCTTCAAATTTTCCATTGTAAGTCATCATCGTATCAAGCATTTGAGCATTAATAGAGAGGTCTCACTATTTGGAAGCAGACCTAGAGACGTAGCACTATATGGGTGAACTCAGTTATCAAACTGTGTAATGAGCCTTGTTATTTGTTTTCTCTATTTCTATCTATTTTGGCACTCATTGTTTCCACAAGTTATATATTAGCTAATGAATTTTTGGATAAATAAAAGTTTTCACATGATATTTTGCAAATAGTCATAATGATCTTAATTTCCCGAATCTAGTCGGATGTTAGTGCTTGCTTAAGAAATAATTAACATACAAGGATTTTCGAATCATGTGGTATCAGAGTTGGTTTGACGTGTATTTTCAAGTGAATTCTTATGAGGTCCAAAATAAATCTTGGTGAAGGATTGTTTGAAGAGTACATTCTTGAGATTGGTTTGAGGCATGCATTTCGAAAGAAAAAATGGAATCAATAGAAGACAGGGATTGTTTTGATCCAAATCATTTCGATACTGAAGAGGCATTTTGTTTTCCATGTTCATGGTAGAGAAGGTCATGGTGGAAGGAATGCATGAGGATCAAATGAAGGCCAAGGGAACTTGTGGTAAAGGAAAAGGAAAGCCACAAAACTTCAAGAAGTAGTTGAAGAAGCCACATAAATTTGAGAATCAGTCGAAGAAGCCACATAACTTCGAGACGCAATTGAAGGGAAAATAAGAAGAGAAGCCTACATGTTCTCATTGCAAGAAGAAAGGTCACGAGGAGGCAACATGTTGGAAATTTGCATCCAAAGAGGCTACCAAAGAAGTTCAAGGTAAGGGTAAACAAAAGGCCACAACCATAGTTCATGATCTTGGATAAGATTCAAGTTACAGATATGGATGTTAAAGGTATATTTTATGTTACTAGTTCTAGTTCACATACTTCTTCTTCAAAGGATAATATAATCCCTGATGGAAGGCAAAGAAAAGAACTATTTTGTTTTCAAGTTATCTAAAATCACAATAAGATTGATACACTAGTTGATAATGGATATTTCATAATAAGTTGTTCAAAATTTGGGATTGGAAACTAGGCCTCATCTGAGACTGTATCCTTTGGGTTGGATTTATGATAATGCTTAGTTACATGTAAATAAGAAATGAAAGTTATGGTTTGAGATAACATCCAGTTTCATTGATGAGGTAGAGTTAGTCATGGTTCCACTTTACATTTTTGGGAAATCCATACTTGTATGACAAGAAGACCATTTTCTACAAGGAAAGGAACAAGTATCATCTTTTCAAGGATGGGATTGATTTCCTTGTGAGAGATCATCATATGAATATTAATTTGACTCTTTTCACTACAAGGCACATAAAAATTCTAGTTAATACTAGTATCCAAGATTCAGGTTTACAACCTATGGTTTAAAGTAAAGAAGTTCCTTTGGTTGATGTTGTTCCTGTTGAGAAGGGAAAATATGTTGATGGTTCATTCTCTTTGGCATCTGTATATTTAGTTTTTTGGTTCAGTTTATTACTAATCAATGGAGTATGTTAACTAGTTGCAACAATGAATGATGGAGTTTTTGAATTTAAGGGAATGATTAACTTTGTCAACAATGTTGTTTCAATCTTCATTATTGTTGTGATGATTCATGTGCTCGTTATCCAAATAGAATGGATGAATGATACTATACAAGAGGCAATAGTACTTTTGGATATTATGTAGGTTTCTTGGATGACCTATAATTGGATCCAATGATTTATAGGATTCAGAGTCAGTGTTAATATCAGAGGTAGACAACTGAAAAAATTATATTCCATTACAAGGAAGCATCCTACAGTGGAACAGTTATGGTTTTCATTTTGGGGAAGCATCCTAAGATGGAACATTAATGTTCATTTGTAAATAGAAAAGCTAAATCCTTCATACTTTTGTTTCCATTATTGTAAAGTAGGATGGAAATAGTCTTCTATGTAAGAAGTAGGGAGGTAGAATACTTATTAGAAGAGTGAAATACGTATAAGTGGTTCTCGATTAAATTCCATGTAAAGTGCATTATTTATGATATGTACATCATAAATATGTTTTTACTATGGTAAAGTTCCCCCTACGGGTAGGTGAAACCCCCCTTGGATAAAAACCTCTTGATCCAAGACAAAAGAAAACAAATGGTGAACTAATTTCCTCTTAGACCTATTTTGACAATTAGAATGAGAAGGAAGAGATGGATAAGTTACCTTTTTACAATGGTTGTCCTCACTACTCTAGACTTTGACCTTGATGTCCAACCTCCTAGGTGCAAGAAAAGACCTGCAAGGAACAAAGAGAAACCTCCTTCTTCCACACTATATTGTTACGTGAAAATAGATTTATCTATGATGAATTTAACAAAAATATGCATGCATACACTTGAATGCATAGAAATGAGAGGAATAGGCCAAGTTATGTATTAATGGAAAGCCAACAAAACAAAAGAACTCACAATCTCAAGTTTGATGTTGCAGTGGATTTTCCAAGATCTCCTATCCAGCCCTTTGTATTTCACACAATCATAAGTATGATGCTCTTAATTATCCTCCTCTCTTCAATGTCTCAATATTAATAGTACGATAATCTGAATTTCTCTCCTCCCCTTTCACCCAAGAATGGAATCCATTTTATATAAATTGGAGGCACAACCACCATAGGGTATTTTGGGAAAAAAGTTGAGGATTTATCTCATGAGGTTTGGATTTGGTGCCTAAGATATAGAAAAGAGATATGGCTCGAATCCTCTACCCAAAAACAACTCAATCTTATTGGATTTTTCCTAACAAATAAGGTGGCTTAGTTTCAACCACTTCATCGCTCCCTTATAACTGATCAAGGAGAGATGATGTCGCTCCCCTATAACTCAAAAAGGAGAAATAATTAGGGTTCATCACTCCTTGTATATGGGCAGGGGAACGATGATACTCTAAAAGGTTCAAAATATCAACAAAAAAAGTATCATTTCGACCTCCAAATGATGTATTTCTCATCAATCATGTCCAGGGAACATGAAAAGTACTCCCACATGATGATAAAGTTGTGATATTTAAGTGTGACACTTAGTAGAATGTGATACATAAGTGTGACACTTAGTAGCATGACAAATCGACACTTAGTAGAATGTGATACATAAGTGATACATAAGTGAAACACTTAGTATAATGTGATACATAAGTGTGACACTTAGTAGTGTAGGAATTTGGTGTGTAATAGTTATGTAAATGGCATGTGTGCCTTGTACATAAGCAAGTCAAATAGTCTAGATGTTTGTAGAAACATGTTTAGGTTTTATTTTCAGGGAAGCGAGGGAAGGAAATGAACAACAAGTTCACTCAAATACTCCAATAGATACATCAGGAAGTACATAAATGGTGAAGCCAATATGTCTCTTGGCATAACTAGCAACTAGAATGATCCAGTTCAAGATGGGAGATACATATACCAACATTCAACTTGGCTTCATGATTGTCGAGATGGACTGTCTCTAGGACATAAGGAGATGGGAATGAATGTTGTTGGCATGAAGTTGATCAGACCAATGTCCTTCTCAGGTTACCAACAAAAGGCACTAAGTAGTCTAGAGTGGTAGACTTTTCATCTTCTCCTGAGAGAAGAAGTCTCACCCGAAGCACAACCAAGACAAAAGGATACAAAAGGGAAAGGAGAATACTTAGGCATATTTCCAAAATCTTCAAGATTCACCACAATCTTGTGAAATATGAACTAACCAAAGAGAAGATATGAACTCATTCGTAACTAGTAATAAAGACAATGGGGATGCGATAACATTTGTAAACAATTATAACATATTGATCTTAACAGACATGAATAAGTAAAGTAAAGAGATAATTCATAACCATAGACAAAGAATTACACCGAATATTTCAAAATTTCAGTTCCTTCCATTTATTATCATCAAAAGAGATTCTCAGATACAAGTCATTACTTTGTTACAAGATTTTGTGGATCCTGACTCATTCCCTAGAAATCTATCTACCCTTTTCCCAAAATGGATACAAATTACAATAANACACCCGTCTACACCATCTATACCATCTAACCCTTTACAATCATATACATCTCATATATATAGGCTGATTGGGATTTTTTGGCTTTAGACTTTGCATGCTTTCTTGTTCTTGTTCTATTGTAACTTCTTTTTCCTTGTTGGTGTTTCATTGCCCCTCTTTCCAACCATTTTTTGTTTTCTTTCTTTCTCCATTGTCCAACTTCTTTGTGGCTTGCGCAACTTGTGTTTGACAAAAATTGGGATTGTAGTCTTCCTTGCGAAACTTCTAACAAAAAACGAAGGGCCCAACAAGCTCCGACCACAATCCTTGACTCGCCCTGGAGTCAAGTCCTTAGCTCTTCCACAACTTCTGGGAGTGCCTGTTTCTTTCCTTTATCCTCTGTCTCTGTTCTTCTTTCATCTCCTTCTTGTGCTCTTTATTTTTTTACCTCTTCAAATGAAGAGCCAAACTCTGGGACCAATTCCAAGGCCCGCTTCCTTACTTATTGAAAACTGACAATATTATCCTGCCACTTCTTGGAAAGGAGTGGAGCTTCAACTATAAACTATTGAGTCGCATCTGTAATGCATCCCATAGGCTTGGATGCAACCAGGTAGTTCCATTCTAAATCAATTGTAGAACATACCTGATACATCTTCATGTAGGTTGTCTGAAAGAAAGGATGAAACTCCTGTAGCTCTTTCTTAGCTACTGATTGCACTTCAAATAGAGCATTCACCTCGTTATCTGCATGTTGGATCTGATCAAATTTTTCATTCTTCTCCAATCGATCCATGGTGACAACAAATTCTTTGTTAAATGATTGTATCTTTGTGCATACATCCTCAAGAGTTTGGTTGTGCCTTGCAATGATACCCATCCAATTGTTAACTTCACGAAAGATCCCCGTGCATTCAGTTGTTCATTTGTGCAGTGATTCTCTAGCATTATTTCCTTCAAGCACTACTTTTTCCATCTGCTCCTGAAGCTTCCTGGGTTGTTTTTCTACTTCACGCTGGCTCTCCCACAAATGTACTTCCAGGTTCTCTGTGCGAATGGCCAATTCTAACCATGCACCCTGGAGTAGCTCAATCTTCTACTCAAGGTCGCCTACTACGCTAGAGTCAGGCATTTGTGGTGCTACATTTATTATCTCTAGCCATGATGTTGCAAGCTTCTCCTTGAATCTTTCCATTTTTTTCTCTGCCTAGACCTTTTCATATTCCTCTTGTGTCCTGCATGCTTGGGCGAGGAGTACTTCCTCCCTTGCAAACTATGCATCCCTCTCCACTTGTTTTATCCTCTATGCCAATTGATCAGTGGAAGGTCTAATCATACTAATGAGATGCATTGATGGCCACTAAGAGAGGTCACCAGAATAAGGAGTGGCCTCCTTGGTTGCTCGGACCAGTAGTGGGAGTCCACTGGCCATCGAATGCTCTGAAGATGTCTCCAATACCTCTTCCTCCCTTGTAAATGGACCTTATGGTAGTTGCGCAAGTCTCATCCTCAATGTTTATGGAAGGAATGGTAGGAATTTTGATTTTTTTAGATAGAGCTGCATTAGCTCTGCACACTACTGTGGATTTTCAAGTACTAACTCCAGCTGTTCTTGAATGAGGTTGCACTCCATTATGATGCAATTTTGGGTTCCTTCTGAACCTCTAAAACTTATGCCTCTTTCGAGACTTTTGCCTCTTTCTGGAATTCTACTTCTATCTGGAGCTCAACTTTTGAGGTAGTGTGTTTTGGACTTGGGACTTGATGCATTGGTATTGTTTGAATATTTATTGATGGTAGAGTTTGTTGAATTGGTACAAAAGGGACAATATGTTGACTCAGGACTTCATGGTTTGGACCCGTGAGTTCTAGTCTCTGTTTGGGTAGCTTGGGGGGGTTCAATTGCATTGGCTCTGGTTCAATGATTTAGGATGGGATGGTGATTTCTCAAGGTGGTGACTGGGGTTGTGGGGGTGACGGGGGTTGTTCAGTAATGATGGTGGTGGAAGGAGTGGTGTCAGGTTCAGGGTCATCCTGAATTTCAATCATTTGGGCCACTCAAGTCATTGCTCGAGTACGAGGAATGGTTGACGAAATCGACTGAGGGTTCATAATATTTATAGGGGAGATCCTTGTCTTGGATTTCTTGACTAATGTGTCTCCAATGAAGGTAGAGTTTAGGATGTCATTGAAATATTTACCTGTCAACATGGCTTGCTCTAGCATATATAGGAACATGGGAAATGTTCTCTTCTTGCATTCCAGCGGCTATGTCTCTTCCTCCTCCTCTGAGTC
>JASDQU010107982.1:56284-99569 GCA_032191745.1 Picea mariana | reverse complement strand
TGGATTGTTGAATGCAGTGTTCTCCGAGTCTGACCTTAAGTGCCAAGGCTCAAACATATTTTCAAGTTGGCCTTTGTCTACAAGTGATAGTAGTCTTCCTACAGGTGGTGTCCACTTCAGCATGGCGAACAAAACTAACAAGTATCCATAAGTGAAGGTGTCTCCCTTCTCCTGTGCTTCCTCGCATGCAACCAGGACTTCTTCCAGCAAGTAGTTGCACCAGTTGAATACTACTTTGTTGGCACAAAATTCTACTTCTGATAGGGCATATAATGTGCATTCACCTTTGTAATATGACTACATGACCTTGCTAGCAATGGCATAGCAAGAGGTCATGACTGTCTCGGGTAGAATGGGGTCAATCTTGGTTGTGCTCCCCTCTCTCTGAGTATGAAATCGTTCATACAAGATGGGTTCTCCCTTTTTCTTCCCATGCTTACTAGGGCCTTGAAATACTTTAGATACATCCTCATCTTTGATGAATAATCCAGTAAGTTGATGGATATACTCCACATGAATTGGGTATTTTTTATCCATCCATAGGCTCCTGTCATGTACCCTGCTGATGAGGAACTTGGTACATCTCGTAACCTCGCCCGAAGTGTCGAATACTGGTAAATATTTGAGATTCATAATGGTTGATTTGAAGAGGTTTATGAACTCCGGCTTTGGAACGAACTGCATTCCTCCCAACTCATCTAGAGAGACACTCCAAATTACATCAATGTTCAACTGTGAGAATAGGACCTGGTCTATTAGGTCGAGGTCGAGGAGTTTGACTTACTTGACCTTCCTTTTGAGATCTCCCATAATCTCAACCCGGGGATCACATGGCTCATCCGACACTACATCCTTAGAAATTTCAGTCCTGCTCCTTGTAGCTCTCAACATAGTGATTCTAGACTGTCAATAGACTTCAACAAGCTAACTGGGATTGGGGATCGCGACTGAGGGCCAAGGGATTGCACGGGCATGATAAAAATTCATAATTCATATGTCACTAAGCTCTCTCTGGGAAACAATATGTCTTACACCGAGTTCACACAACCTTATACTTGAGCTTAGCTGGAAAGTTCTGTAATAACTTCTAAGGAAATTCATCATTAACCCTATAGATGCAACTTGGAGCTGAGTTGTTTGACGGGACTGGTCAACAGGGTAAATCTATTGGGTGATCTTGGCATTTACTTAGCAATTTGGTCAGGGACATGGTCGAATTCATACCTTACCATTTAAATGGATGAGAATTTTGGTATGAATACCTATGGAATCTTTGTGTATCACGAATTTATGGTTTAACAAAGTTCATACGGGTTACTGTAGTGGTCATAAAGGCTATGACTGGACTGGGTTCATGTGTCACATGGATTAGTATTACATCTGAATTCTCTCTCCCTCCGACCACAAAGGGGTCCCCGTCACATTTAATGACTGTCATTAATGGATTCGTGGATCTTCTAATCCTATGCTGCTAAGTAAGTAATTCTGCATCAAAACAACACTTAGACAGAAAAATGAAATACATGTCACGATGCAACAATGCACACTTCAAATTTATTAAATCAATTCATAGTGTTGCAAAAAAAAAATATCAAATATAGCTACTATACATGCTCCTTTGGACTAGAGAAACATTCCTTTAGCTCAATTCTATGAAATATAGGGTTCCAGGCGAGCGCCATTTACCCATCCTGGTTGAAGTATATCATCCATATGTGCAAGTCTCACTGCTCTAGAAGGTCGGATCTCTGCAACTATAAATGGTCCCAACCAATGCATGCACAACTTGCCCGGATGTTTCTGGTATCGATTGTCATAAAGTAGGACCTTATCTCCTTGCGCAATTTTTTTAGTCTTAATGTTTCTCTCGTGCCAATATTTCTGCCTTGCTTTCTCAACTGATTGATGAAAGTATGCTAAAAACCAAGTCTCTTCAAGTTCTTTCAAATCTATAATTCTCTATGTGACTGATTCATCCTTTGACAAGTGTGTAATCTGTTCAATGTATAGACTCGGGGTAATGAACTCTATAGGTACCACAACCTCTTTCCCATATACTAGTTGAAATGGATTATACTTGTGGAGTTTCTTTGTGGTTTTCTTATAAGCCCATAAAACTACTGGGAGTCTTTCATCCCAATCTTCCCTGTTTGCACAACAAACCTTCATTAATCCTCTCTCTAGAATCTTGTTAAATGACTCTATAGTTTCAATGGATTGCAGATGGTAGGGGATACTTTTATGATGTTGAATTAGGAATTATGTAGTAAGCTTCACTATTTTACTACTGATAAATGACCACCCTGATCACTGGTCAGACTCCTAGGACATCCAAACCGAGTGATAACACTTTCAAAAATAAACTTGGCAGCAGTATTGGTCAAGCAATCCTTGAATAGTTATTGCCTTCGCCCACCGTGTAAGGTAATCATTTGTGGTAATAATATACCTGGCCTTTGAATGCTCAGTTGTGGGGTTGATCGGCCCAATGAATTCAACTACCCATTTCTCAAATTCTTGCAGAGATTGAACTAGATGAAGAGGCAATTCATCTCATCATGATGGATTTCCTATGCTCTGACAGACGTTACAAGATCTAGCATATTCCTTCTCATCCTTGAAGAGTGTGGCCCACCATAATCTAGGTTGGAGGACCTTCTGCGTAGTTTCCTTTCCTCCAACATGGCCTCCTGCAACTCCAATGTGTCACTCCCACAATATGTCTTGTTTTTCGTGATCTATGACACACCTCCTAAGGATACTATCTAGGCCCAACTTATACAATTGCCTCACAATCAATTGATAGTCCGCTGCTCTAACCACCATATGACATTTCTTAGTTGCAGAGTACATTTCTGGGTAGGCTCATGTGCTTAAGAGGAATTTTATTTCTTCCAAGTATTTTGGTACGACCCCAACCCAGAATAGGTCTACATCTAGGAGATGATCATCGAATGCTATGCCACTTTCTCCTTATTCTAGTTTGGACAAGTGATTAGGGCCCACATTGCATCTTCTAGGTTTAATGATCACCTCAAATGAAAATTCATGAAACAATAACAACCATCGACAAATTATTCCTTCCCAAACATGCTTGTTAACTAGATATTGTAACGCGGAATGATCATTAAAGAACTTAAAATGAGATCCTAACAAATAATTTATAAACTTTTGCAGAGCATAAATCATAGCTAAACCCTCCCTTTCTGTGGTTGTATAGTTGCGCTCAACTTGCGACAACTTCCTTCTAGCAAAGTAGATAGGATGATCCATGGCTCCATCTTCTGGCTGCACTAAGATGGCTCCTAGGGAAATACCTGATGCGTCTATGTGTACATGAAATTTGTTTTCCTGGTTCATAAATATAAGAATAGGTGTTGTGCTGAGATTTTCCTTCAGGATGTCAAATTCTTTATCACACTCTAGTATCCACTGGAACACTTTTGAATTCTTTAGTATATTTTCCAGAGGTGTAGTAATGGTTGCATAACTTCTGGTAAACCTGTGATAGTACCCTATGTGCCCCAACGTGGAGTGCAATTGTTTAGCGCTCGTAGGTGATGGCATGTTCAAAATAACTGCAACTTTGGCTGGTTCTACCAATACTCCTTATCGACATACTATGTGTCCTAACAAATTTCCATGTGGCACATAGAAGATACATTTTCTAAGGTTAAAACATATCTACAATTCCCTACATCTATCAAACATCAGACGTAGTAGTGCTACATGTTCCTTGAGAATACTTGATACCATCCAATCATCCATATAAACTTCTATAAACTTGTGAATAAATTCTCAGAAAGTTGTTATTACAATCCGGTAAAAAACTGTAGGGGAATTCTTTAAGCCAAAGGGCATCACATTGTATGTGAATGACCCCCATTATGTTATGAATGTGGTCTTCCTTTTTTCTTCTCCAACAATCCTCACTTGGTGATACCCTGGAAATCCATCTGTAAATGAGTAAGATTATTTCCCTGCAACCTGTCTAGCACCTCGTCAGTAAAAGGTGTTGGGAAAGGGTCATGGACATAGGCAGTGTTAAGGATTATGTAGTCTACACATACCCTAATTTACTCTATACCTTTCTTGCTCTGGATGACTATTGGGCTAACCCATTATTCTTCTTCTACCAGAAAAATAAGTCCATCCTCAAGAATCTTGTCTATTTCCCTCTTAACTGTCTCTTTCACCCTAGGGTTAAGATGATATGGTCTATGCCTTATAGGTTTTGATCCTAGTTTTAGTTCAAATTTGATCTCTCCCATAGCTCCTTTAATTCCTTTTAACTCTGACAATGTATTTGGGAATAGGTCATCATACTCTTGCAACATGCTATGTATTTCTTGGCTAGTTTTCTCATCCTAGTAATCTCATAGCATAGCTATATTAGGTTGCTCTATAGTTCCTATATTTACTTTTCACAACTTCAATGGATAATTATAAGGACTATCAGTTTGGATGGGTATGGTGTTCTGTATTTCTCTGCTTCCTTTCATTTCCTTAATGGCTAAGTTTCTCAATTCTTCTAAATCATCTGGGTTTTCGAAATCCTTCTTAATCTTGTAGCATTCTATATATGTCTTGTTCGTTTCTAGGTGAAGGTTAGACTGAAGTACTTGGATATGCTTTTCACATACCACTAGGTTTGATTTTTGTTCACCAACATCAGTAAAAAGGAATTCTTTAATTCTTTGCAGGACTATCCTAAGCTCATGGTACTTACTTGTAAACGAGAAGTCCTTGCAAAATTGATATGCCACCATTTTCCAGTCGTTGGTCTGTCTTATGTTTTATTCATGCATATACCAAGCTTTTGGAATTGGACCTAGTGAATGGGTAAATACTTGAACCCACAAGAGAGATGGTATTTCCACAACTTTCCACTGTGTCATGCATTGTTCAATATTTTCTTTAGGATCCAACTGTCCATTGAATAGTTGCGCAACTTGGAAATCCATCTGCATATTTGATTCTAGATGATCCTTATCTTGAAATCTATATCGAATAGCTTGTTTCACATCCTCCCAATTCTTAATCAAGGATTTGTGGCTAGCCCATCATCTAACAGGGGTGTCATGGAGGGCTAACGCCATAACTAAAATCCTTTGAACCTCCACTATCTTCTCTTCCATGCTGACCAAAAAGCTATCAAGTTATGAGATACCATCTTATATTAGGTGTTCTCTGACCTCGGTTCCAACCCATCTAGTTTCTCTGATAGTTGCGCATATTATTGAAAATATTTCATATGAACCTTGCTGCCAACTGTCAAATGCTAGTTCTGAATCTTCGTTCGCCGATTGTATGCTCCTCCAACTTAATGATCCATCAACAATAGGATTTATGTAGTATTTTCTCGTTCCTGTTGTTATAGTGTATGACTGATCCAAATCTTCTCCTTCCATATTTTTGTCGGTTGGCTCCATGTATCAAGGGCCTACATATAGACCAAAGGGTTGAACTACTTTTATTCCATCTACCTCAAATGTCATAGTGTCTCTCTTTAGGTCAATCACCACATAGTTATCGTAATCCCAATAGATACCAAGTAGTGCAGGATAAGGGTCCTTATCCCCCATGATTTCAATCACCTCAAAATCAGCTACAATCTTCACTCCCACAACATCTATTTCCACATTCTCCAGTCTTCCTATTGGAAAAATACAATACCGATTGGCCATTCTTAACTGGATTGGGGAATATGTAAACTGGGGTTTCCCTAAATATTCCCAAGTATTTTTAGGAAGTATATTAACATAAGATCCTAGATCTAACATAACATTCTTAATTTCAAACTCATCTAGCTGGGCTGCTAATCTTAACTCTTTTCCAGTCCGTATTTTCCTTCTTTTCACTCTCTGAGTATTCTTCTCAGGAAGATTAGTCCTTATTCTAGTTTCTGGATATTCTTCAGTTCCTAGGACTAGGTACAAGGCATTGCACAACTTTTTTGTCAACTGTTCATTCCCAAGAATATCAGAAAATAATTGAAACTAAAGGTCAACTACATTTTGTGACTGCTAAGGTTGTCTTATCAGGACTATGGGGTTTCAGGGTGCCGGGGGTGAAGCATGGACTTGTGAAATCTTAGGATAAATGATAGGATGAGGGGGTTTTTATTCCATCTTAGGGCCATGGATACTCTAGAATACTTCTATTGAATTTTTAAATAATAGCTTATGTTTCAGAGGATCATACTTGTCCTCCTTAGGCGTTGATTTCTAGATATGACGTAGATTATGAGCATTTGCGCTAGTCTTTGCTTCTCCTCGAGTAATGATATTAAGGTTGGGTATTTTTCTTTTAATGACTCTCCTTATCTCTGAGCTTATAATATTATTTCCTCGTTGACGTACCTGATCTTCCCATTTCTCAATTAGATCTTGGAAATCTTCAGTTCTGTGCCCATTGGTTCTACGGTGAGAGAACCATGGCTGCCTCAGGTGAGGAAAATCCCTATCCATGTGGCCTTTGTCATCACAGTTGTAGCATATACTTGGTACTCCCCCCTAGTTCTTCCTCCTTTGAAGTCTCCTCCAACTCCACCTCCTCGACCTCTTCCTGGTCCCTGAGGGGTTTCATTCACCCTGAATGATGTTCGATCTAGTCTGTCCACAAGTGCATCCAACGCTCTATAATGATTTGTAGAATGTGTGGTAGATGCACAAAACTCACAATGCATAGTATTTAGTACTATTTAATACTTCTAAATAACGGGGCACTATCGTGGCCCATGCCCATGGATTCGACAAATCTCGCAATACTCAACCGACGATGATAGTTGATTACCTAGAAAAGAATGATACAGGGTTGGGGTATGGAATGTTAAATTCACGGATACTTGCACAAATCTTCTTATGGGTCCTAGTGAGGATCCCAATGGATTATGAGGGGGTCATATTCCCCTCATCTGTGGACATTCATTCACTAGATGTCCTTCTGTGTAGCATCTAGTACACCATACATTCAGTCATCTTGGTATAGGTATCGTCAATTCTTGAATATTCTTTGTAAGTGCTGATATTTGTCCTTGTAGTTGTGCCAAATTTTCATCTTCTAGGGGTCTGGTCACTTTTAGGCTCCCTGGATATCCTTCCATGACTTCAATCTTCATTGATTGTTCCAAGGCATTTGTCAAAGTGGTAATTCATTGTTGCATTAATATAATTTGTGTTAGAGGTAGAAATCCTTGGATGTACCATTCTCTTTGATGTCCTCATGAATCAAATGCACTAAACTCCCTATATCATCTTTAAACTTCTGGCTATATTCCCAGGCAGATTCACCTTCCCTTTGTAGAATTTCGTGCAACTCAGACATAGCTTGTTCTGACTGAGGTAGCTTAAACTCCGTTATGAATTTTGTTTGTACTTGGTCAAGTGTGAATGCTTGTTCTTGCACTCCTAGTACTCCTTTCTCAATAGCCTTCATGTACCATTTGAGAGCATGAACTCTCAAGGTAGTCTGGAACTCGACCAATTTATTTGCATCTAGAGTCCCTCTGGACCTCCAAATTGCTTCACATAAGAAAAAATGTTGATCAACATCCTCGTCTCCCTTACCCCAAAATTTTTGGTATCGAGCAATCAAACCTCCCACTTTACCAACCATTTCTGATCTTACTGCTCCTACCAAGATAAAACCTAATGGTTCTGGTTGCGATCTACTAGGGGATCCCAATATCCTTCCAGTATTCACGCTTCCTGGTTGTGACTGACTAAATGACTGTAATGGAACATGAATTACATAAGAAGGTAGTATATAATTTATAACTTGTATAGAAGACACTTGGGGTATGGGTGATTTGGGGTTGGTACCATTGGCTTCGGGGCGGGTTTACTTGATCTAGGGGGTCTCATTCTCATCCTCTAGAGAGGTCTCTTCAGCTAGGTTCCCGATCTTTCCTGGTATCAAGGATGAATCTTATCTTTCTTCTTCAATATCCATGTCACATTCCTTTTCCCATTTTTCTACACTTTCTTCTTCTTTTCCAACCCCTTGCGGAATTATTTCTCTCTACACTTCTGTCTCATTTAATCTTTGACTAGTCGGTCTCTCCTGTCTTCTCATATTTCACAACTCTTCCATCCATCCTTCCTTGAATTCTCTTGGTCTAACTTCTTTCCGCAACTTCTCGAACTATTTCACTGCTTTCTTTAGCTTACCACACCACCACTTCTCAACTATGGCGTCTCTTTTCAAGGATTTCTCATCCCTTGAGTCCATTTATTGTTTCTCCCCTGTTTGTCAAAGAACCCTCTCCCTTCCCTTAGGCCATGATTCCACCCCAAACTCACCCCACCCCAAGTGAGGGTGTTTAGGTTGCCATCTCAGTTGGGGACATAGTCAACATCCCCTCTTCCATCAAGAAAACCTTAATCCACAGGGGGATTTCTCTCAACACTCTTTCCCTTGCATCTTTCTTGAAATCCGCTTCTTCCTGTGAAAAATATTGGTGATTCTCAGCTGCAAACTCGATAATGTATCCTTCTAATGTAGTATTGACCTAGAAATCGATCACTCGCATTACCGAACGATCCAGCCAATGAAGCGCTACAATCTTTTATGTATCCCAAGCACAGGTCTTCTTGACTCGTTCTTGGAATTTTGGAGCTTCTTGGAGCCTATCTATCCAGTGGAAAAGTTATTCTGGAAACTTAACCCATAATATATCATATTGGTCTCTCAATATTTTTGAGTAAAAGATAACTTCCCGTGTATCTTTCACAGATTTCCCTCGCATATCTGCTTCTTTCCCTATGAAGGCATCACAATTTTTCTCCCACCACTGGTGAATATCCGATCGGTGAATTTGTGGAAGAATTATCCCTATAGGTTTAATTTTAACGCAAGTCCTGACAATGGAACCATTTTGTTAGAACGAAGTTGATCAGACCAAGGTCCTTCTCAGGTTACCAACAAAAGGCATTGAGCAGTGTAGAGCGTTGGCATTTTCATCTTCTCCGTAGAGAAGAAGCCTCACCTGAAGTGCAACCAAGAAAAAAGTACAGGGAAGTGCAAGGAGAATACTTAGGCAGATTTCTAGAATCTTCAAGATTCACCATAGTCTTGCACAAGATGAACTAATCAAAGACCATATTTGAACTCATTCGTAACTAGTAAAAAAGACAACGGGGTTGCGATAGCATTTGCAAATAGTTATAACATATTGATCTTATCAGACATGAAGAAGTAAAGTAAAGAGATAATTCATAACCATAGACAGATAAATACATCGAATATTTCAAAATTTCAGGTCCTTCCATATATTATCATCAAAACATCTTCTCAAATACAATTTATTAGATACAAGTCATTACTCTGTTACAAGATTTTCTGGCTCCTGACCCATTCCTCAGAGCTCTATCTACCCTTTTCCAAAAATGGATGCAAATTACAATCACATAACCTACATGGAGTAAATGATAACCATGTCTACACCCGTCTACACCAACTATACCATCTAACTCCTTACAATCATACACATCTGATATATATATATAGGTTGATTTGGATTTTTTTGATTTAGACTTCTCATGGTTTCTTGTTATTGTTATGTTGTAACTTATTTCACCTTGTTGGTATTGCGTTGTCCCTCTTTCCAACCATTTTCTGTTTTCTTGCTTGCTCCACTGTCCAACGCCTTTTTGGCTTGCACAACTTGTGTTTGACCAAAATTGGGAATGTATTCTTCCTTGTGCAACTTCTAACCAAAAACGAAGGGCCCAAAAAATGTTGAGTTCAAAGTTAAGATATGGACATTATGGAGTTAATAATCAGTGAGAAGAATTTTTCATTGAAGAAACTAGTGAGCCCGAATTAGAGCTAGAGCCATAGCCAGGAACCAAAGCTAGTAGCCATGAGCCAGAGCTAAAGACATAGCCAAGAACTAGAGTCAATATCCCTGAGTTAGAGCTAGAGTGAGAGTTGTTGCTAGAGTCAAAGAAATGATCCAGAGCCAGAGTCATAGTTGTTTCCAAGAGCTAGAGTCAGAGCCATGTTCTAGAGGAGCAGATAGAAGTACATTGATCCAGATTGGTTTCCTTGAGATTTTGGAGGATCAAGAAAAATATCTGAGAATAGAGTTCCAATATGGAATTCCAAGAAAAATATTAGGTCCAAGATGAAGATCCACGATGGCTTTCTAAGATGAAGACCTAAGATGAAGTTCCAAGATGGAGATCCAGGATGGCGATCCAAGATGGAAGTTCAAGATGGAGATTCAAGAGGGAGTTCTGAGATAGAGATCAGATTCAAGATGAAGTTCCAATATGGGGATCCAATATGGAGATCCAAAATGGAAGTTCAATATGGAGATTCAAGATGGATTTCCAAGACAGGGATCAGATTCAAGGAGGAGATCCAAGACGAAGATCAATTCTAGGACAAAGATTATAGGAAGTGCATTTCAACAAAATGGAAGAGTGAGGAAGTTTTATCATCACTAAGTTCCCGAAAAATCCATACTTTAGGAGGTCCAAAAGTTCTTCAGTGGGGAGGTGTGATCCAGGAGGATCTAGAATTCTCAAAAAATGATCATCTAAAATGCAAATGAGAATGAATTCATTATGTAGAAATCGACGAGATATTTCCAATGGTGGGTGAATCTCCTCAAATGGATGTTGTATGAAGAAGTTATGATGTTCTGAATATTTTGACCAACATGAAAAAAATTCAAATAGGGAAGGACATGTGGCAAGTCCATAGGATGATACATGGATCATCCGTATAGATAACAGGGTGATGTCATGATGAAATCAACATGTTGACGTGGCAACATGAGAGGCTGGCATGTGTCACCCAATTTTGGAATTTTTGACAGCCATTTGAACTAATAAACAATTTCCACGTGTCATATGTATGATGATATGGAATCTGTACAATCCATGTGGCACCACTATAAGGGTGACATGTGGCAAGTCGTACAGTGATGTGGAAAGTGACAAGTAGAGTCAAGTGATAAAATGGCATACATGTGGAAATTGACGCATGCGTTGATGTGGAATTTACCATACAATAGGTGGACCAACCAGAAAGTTCCATGTGGAACTCTTTGATTGGCTAATATTGGCTAAGGATAATCAAAATAGTTGGGCTCGACAGGGTTTGAAACCCCAACCTCCACGGGAATATTTTGGGAATATTCCAATGACTTAGCAACATTATCCTACCAATTCACCAACCATATTAGTTGTTCAAACTAATGGGAATATTATTATTTAAATTTAATCAATAAGACTCAAGAATATAGTGAAGCAGGTAGGGGTTTGAACCCCCCCCTCCCCCCCAACCTAGCCTATATAAACGGGCCCAACCATTGTACGAAAGGAGGAGAGAATGGAATTGGTGTAGATTTTTGGCATGAATCCCGAGATGGTATTTTTTACCAAAATCTTTACCTTTGTTTCATTTTGCGTGCCAAGAACTCAGAGTGAGTTATGTTGCATCGGTTTTTGTGCGATTAGAGAAGTATAGAGTGTTTATACTCATTTTTTTCATTTTTCCAAGAGGAATACGATGGTGATGTGGGTTATGTGTAAAACTGTTGTGTATGAAATTCATAGTTTCATTTTCCATGTATGAGAGCCATAGTCTCATTTTGCATGCAAAAGGGGGTCTTTAAGCACCTGTTCACAACATAGTCGAGTTTATACTCATTCTTCTCAGAATTTCGAGAGTAATTTAGTGGTAACCTGTGTTTCTAGTTTTGAGTAGTAGAAAAATTCCAATTGGTCGATATCATTGCAAATATCTCATTTTTAGCATGGATGTTGGCTTAAAGAGCCACTAGCTGTTATAGGTGAATCCTCCTGTGGACAAGAGGATTCCCTCTTGGTATGTAGACCCCTAAAACCAAGACAGAAAGGGTGCTATAATTGGTCAATGACATCCTTTTAGATCTAATTAAGTTAATGAATGAAGAGGAAGAAGAAAAGTGTACCTTTTTAAATGGCGTTTGTCCTCGGAAAGTCCAATTTGAGCTTCAATCCCAAGCTCCTCGATAGGTCCTGTATAAAAAAAAAAGATACAACAAGATTCCTATTCTACTGAGATTAGCTCAAATACATATCTATATCCTGAAGACAAGTTCAAGTGGAACAAACATAAACTTGAAAGAAACAGGCCAAGTATGTATGTATATTAATGAGAACAAATGAAGAGTACTTACAATACTCTGATGAAGGTGTAGCAACTTCTTCTAGCTCTCCTTGTCCAACCCCTTTTCTCAAGTAATCTACAATGATTATGCTTCAATGGAATCTCACTTATTAGATCATAAGTTTGGTGTAATACTCAATCTCCATATCTATGTATGTACTGTATGTTTCCTATGAGATCATAGGTTTCATACCTCCAATCTTTCCATCTATCTTTGACCATGAGAAGGCCTCCTTATATAATCTTGGAGAGGCCCAACCACTTGAGATATCTTTGGGATAAGTTGAGGATTCCTCTCCTTCAGTTGTGGATCTTCCCTAAGATCATGCCTTGAACTCATATTTGAATCCAACCAACTTCAGAGATTGAGGGGATTCTTCCCTAATTTATCTCAACAAACCAAAATTCACTCAAGAAGGGTAGCACTCCCCCAAAAGAGCGCACAGAGCATTTCAACACTCCCCCAAAGAAGGCTAGGGAGCATCGACACTCCCTGATAGTGGGTAGGGGAGCACTGCCATCCAAAAATCATTTTTAAGTAGTTTTTCAGTGGAAAAAGGCTTGTACTCCTTGTCATGTGATTTCTCCTCTTCAAAACTAGTCTTTGAGGTGTCTTAAGTGTCCTTATGATGTCATTAGAGGCATTACATAGGCAATATGAAAATATTATGTTTGCGACACTTGTGACACTTGTGGTCAAGATGCAACACTTGCGGACAAGATGTGACACTTACAAAACTTGTAATGATGAAACTTGTGACACTATTGAAGTGAGTAATTTTTATGTGTAACAGATTGCCCCCCAAAGTGCGAAGTCAGAAGACGATGATGACTGAAGTACTTTGTAGAATTTTTCAAGCAAGGGTATGGACATAGAGAACCTGGTATAAGATGCACACAACCATCAAGAAAATATTATGACATGTTTCAAAACCAAGGCAGGAATACCTATACTTGAGTGATAAAGACTTTTTTAGGTATGGCCGCCATAGAATACACTGTAGATCCATAATTATATTGACAAAAATGTATAGCCACTAAAAATACAATTTGGATCTATACTTACATGACATGAACTGATCGTAGACACAAAAATACACTGTGGATCTACGAGATGACTAGACATAGCCACAGACCAATACAAAGTGGATCTATGTGATAGTATATGTGTTAATATTCAAGAGAAACTCTGTCGCAACCTGAGTAAAGTATATATCAGAGTGAATGACTCAGCCTAGGGTCTTCTTTCCAATCCCTCTGTAGTACGAATCTAACCATGTGAATAGATGTCTTGATGTCGAACATGGCAGAAACCACTTGATTACCGGTCAATGATGTAAACCATTAACAAGAGTGAGGAAAATCACCATTGATGTCAATGATTCCCAAGGTACCCTAGTACATTCCAACGAATGTGAATAGATGAGCTGAATTTGAAAGTCCTTGGAATCATCCGATCAGGGGTCAATGATGTAAACCTACTGTCAGACATGAGGAGGCCTGCCATTGAGGCATGCAAGTCCCAAAGTACTAACTGGTTTCTAAGTCTAGCTCATGGATACTGTGCTAAAGTCTAAAGAAACAGACTCGTTGAAGGAGGGAGTTGATGTATCCCCCATCAATGACATGAATTTGACACAAAGATGTAAATTGGTAGATCAAATGAACATGGACTGACATGGGTATTGAAACAGGAATATTTGTGATGGCTGACTCTCGAGGCAGATAGTTCCCTTGAACACTGAGGCACAACAGCATAAACATGACATGGACCAAAACATGATAATGCAACATATACTGTGACTTACGTTGGGTGACCCAAAGGAGTAAGGAAACTCAAAGGATTGGTTGAGTGTAGAGGTTTAGTAGATTGAAATGCGTGAAAACATAAAATGTCATGTTCAAGGGCGACTGTAAGGTTACTAGCAAAGTTCTCAAAAACTACTTGACTTGCTTCTTTCAATTGTTTCCCCCATCTAGATAGATGAGTACCTCTTTTTGGGTTAACGAGCTCGAGGAGGGTAACACATGCTCAATATAACTCACCTTCGGTAAGTTACTCTTCCTTTGTTTAATGAACTAGAAGAAGTAAGGGTTCGGTCCCATATGGGCCCTTCAATGTATGATTTTTTTAACGAGTCCAGAGAAGGTAAAATCGATTGTTTTTCATATTTAGAGAGTCTGAAAATGACTTAAAGATGACTCCAATGTGGTCCTTTTTCGTAATTTTAGTCTTAGGAGGCTGAAAAAGAGATAAATTATCACTCGAAATACGCCCCTTCAAACCTTTTAACAAGAGGGAAAGGAAGCAAGACCACTCAACAATATTTTCATGTTTAGAGAGTCTGAAAAGATCTTAAAGGAGACTCCAAGGGGTTCCTTTTTCGTGTATCCATGCAAGCCCAAAAAAGAGATAAAAGGTTGCTTGGTTACATTATCATGTATTTTATGAGCACAAGAAAGAACAAAGACTAAGCTCAATATGCCTCTAGCTTGAAACGCTAGTGGCTTAACTCCAGAATGATCATCAAAAGGCTGGAGACATGGCCCCCAAGCTTCAATTCATTCACCGACTTTGAGGTTGTAACCAATTTCTGTACTAGATGGAGAAAAATGATACAATTGGATGAAAATAAGGTTAAAAAATGAGACCTAACGAAACACTCGACTCAACATCTAGGAGATCTAGTGAAAGACTCGACCTGACAGGAGAGGTGATTGTTTCATTTTTTAACGAGCTTGACACAAGAGAAGAACTATGCTCAGGGCTTCGAGTTCAATCCCCATATTTATGTTTCATTTTTTAACGAGCTTTCTACAGAGAGGAAAACTATGCTCATGACCTCTGTTTCATTTTTTAACGATCTTTTCACAGAGAGGAAAACTATTCTCATGGCCTCTGTTTCATTTTTTAACAAGCTTGCCACAAAGAAGTAAACTGTGCTCGTGACTTTTGTTTCATTTTTTAACGAGCTTTCCACAGAGAGGAAAACTATGCTCATGTGCTCTTGTTGATCATGGCTTTCGAGAGGATAATTCTCTGGAAGGAAAACATGTCAAGGGAAAAAAATCGGTCATGGCTTCCAAGATATCTTCACTGGATGGAAGAATAATTCTCTAGAAGGAACACATGTTGAGGGTCTCATCAAGGGTAAGGAGATCTGGCTCCAATAGCCTTACCGAAGAGATCACCATGTCAACTACTGGATCCAAATCATCAGAAGTTGAAGTCATGGGAGACAATGCCACATAACTGACATGTGGTAGGGGTGATACTGACTGCATATAAGGCCCGTTTAGGGAGGTCATTAGGTTGATGGTCAAGTCAGGGCCAATAAACGAAAATTGATCAATAGTCACAATTCTTCCATCGTGCGAGAAATATATCACATGAAAAAAAGTGGACACAATAGCTTTCATGGCATAGACATAATCTCGTCCAAGGAGTAAATAGAAATCCAAGGGGTTCTAGACTACCATAACATCAATAAATACAATTTTCCCTCCCAAAGTTACGAGAAACTGAGGAAGGATCCCTAAAGGGTGACTGGTTCTTTTGTTAAAAGCGAACAGAGTCTGGGTAACCGCGACAAGCTGAGGATAACCCAAAGCTTGCCAAGAAATAGAGGACAAAACACTAACGGATGAACCTTCATCTATCAGTGCATGAGGAACGTCTCGACCACAAACATTTACTGTAATCTTGAAATGCATGTGAGAGGGAAGACGAGGTCTAGTTAGCACACCCCAGTAAAAAAGGATGGCCTCATTACTTGGAAGGGTTTTTGCAGGAGAAGGAGGAATACCCCCCATCATGGTAGATCCTGTTTCAACGAGAAAAACATGGGCAAAATTGGGTTTACTCTCTAGCGGGAGAGTAGGATCGATCGATGATGGGATCAAATCGACCACCTTGGCACTCTTCAAAGGAAGAGTGGGATTGACTGATGATGTAACCGAAGAAACCACTTTGGCACTTGTCAGAGGAAGAGCGGGTTTGATCGATGATGTAATCAGAGAAACCACTTTGGCACTTGTCAGAGGAGGAGTTGGATTGACCGATGAAGTCACCAGAGCAACCACTTTGGCACTTGTCAAAGGAGGAGTGGGATTGACTGATGAATTCACCAGAGAAACCACTTTGACACTTCTCAAAGGAGGAGTGGGATCGACCGATGGAAGAGATGGGTCGACCACTTTGACACTCTTCAGAGGAAGGGTGGGACTGACCAATGACACGACTGGATCAGTCACTTGGGTTTCACTTTCTAGATGAAAAGTGGGGCTGATCGATGATGGAAGTGGGTTAGCTACTTTGGTGAGTGGTTCAACCGAGGATGAAACTAGATTGACCACTTGATCAACCATATTGACCGGGGATGGAACCAGATTGACCATTCCATCAACTGATGTTGGTTTAGGGGAAATCCTACAATAACCTTTTGGAAGTTGAAGTTTTTCCAAAAGAGAAGAAGCCTCGTCCATACGAGGACAAAGGTGAGAATAATGATCACCTTTGCATAACATGCAAGGGAATTTTACAGTTGTCTTCTTCTTACCAACCTTAATGTGACTAGTTTACGGGGTATCACTGGCATGACCAATAGAGGCTGATGATGTGGAAGACCACATTTTTAAGACCTTGAGAATACCAAGGCAATCCCTCACAAAATGGTCACCCTTACAAATATTGCAAGGGAATTTGGGTTTTAGATTCTTCGTTTTAACCTTATCTACCTTATCAACACTCCAAATACTATTAACAGTAGTTGGTTGCTTAGATACAACATTTGATGTAGTTGGAGGCTTGGTCCCTTTCTGGTTCTTTTTCTTCTCTTTTCATTTCTTCTTCTTCTTATCAATCTAGCTACTCGTTTGAGAGATTTCAATAGGCAAAGAAGGAGAAATAGAAGGAGACTTGATAGGCGAAGAAGGAGAAAGGTTGACATGAGGTTGATGTGTGGGCGATGTGCTTACATCTGAAGCACCCGCATTTGATATCACTGGAGTGGAAAACAACCATACCGGTAACCCAATTGTGAGACCTGGAAGGCTCAAAGTAGCGATGTAAGGAAGACCAATGTTTACGTAAGAAGGAAAAACAAAGGGTTCCCCTAGCAAAGGGGTTCCTTCATGGGTCATCCCAGGAACTGACACCATAAAAATAAAGCTCCGACCTAGATTCTTCTAGGGAGAACAAACAACACACACTAAAAAATCTAGTAAGAAAGAAAGCAAACAAAACCTTCTCACAATGAGCACACTAGTTGGTGATGAAATCCAACTTCATGGGAACAAAGTAAGAAGGGGATGAGATAGAGCGAGTGGAAAAGTTACATTGATGACCTGCTTAACGGACTTACACCCTCGTGCAAGCTCCCACACATAATCGTGGGTATACCCTCCAAGGAGCCCGAGTGAGTTTGGCCAATGTTGATTCCAGGTACTATGAAGACTTTCCCCTCCATAGTCACCTTGTGTAAAGACCCTAAAGATATAGGCCACTAAGGTTACCAAATACAACAATGATTCCTGGAGAAACAGTTGACAGTCCGATCCATGTGCAAGGGCAGGGTATTTAGCTCAAAATCAATCTTGAAAGGCTTCCACTGATCATTGTGGGTATACCTTCAAGAAACCCCCATAATACGCGCAATCTCTACACCAAGATCGACAAAGCAGGGTGAGTAACTCTGCTAGTCTTAATGCAACCTCGTGATTGACCCTTGTGTTAGAAGGGCTTCCCATGACAAAATGTAATAAGTGGATTTCACCGCTCCCTAACACAAGATCATATGCTTGTTTGCAGCTTTGGAAAGTTATATTTCACACCTATTCCAAATCCCTACAACTAATCTAATCTAGGTTTGCTACTAGAAAATGTAAAAATGTCCAATCAATTTTAGTTTAGCATTTGATTTTTAAGGCTATTGTTACTCAAAAGCAAAATGGCGTGGACAATATAGTGTTTTGACCGACTCAAAAGTTATGCAAAGAGATGAAGATGCAATCTTTTCATTTCTATGAAATCTATGCTACGAGAAGGAGAAATCATTCATCATCCGAGGTGCACAATGTCTCAAAATGCCAAAAAACATGCAATTTCGCTACTTTAGACACAAGCATTCAAGGAAAATAAAATGTGAAGAAGAATCCAAGAAAAGATAGGGAGAAAAGAGAAACCACTCAAAACTTAATTGCTTGGGGAGATGACCTCAAAGATCAAAAGGAAAGGTGGATAGGCCTTTGAATTTCCTCACAAAATCTTCCACTCAGTCAGATAAATGAGAAGAAAACAGTAAGTTGACTCTAAATCAACAAAGACAAAGAGTGACTTCAAGGCAAGGAAATAAAATGTCAAAATTACAAACAAAAAGTGATCAATTCTTAGAAGGCAGAGTGTTGAAGGCCAAATCAAGGATGTACTGAGATGATAAGACTCTAAGAAAGTGCCAAAAACAAAAAGTGAACCTTAGAGAAGGAAACCCTAAAGGATTTTTCGTAGAAAAGGGGCATCTCTCTGGTGTAAGGGGCACCAGATCGTTCCAATGCTCTGTGTAACCCTAGTAAGGAGTGCCAATGCTCTAGTAACAAGGGTAGGGGGCACTGGCCTCTAAAACTTCAGAAAAAATTCCCAGAAAGTCAAAGAATCAAGCAAACTCATTCAATCAATTTGAAGCTGATGAAATCAAGAGCCAATCAAATAGATCCAAGAATCAAAGACAGTATGGAGAAGGTCAAGCAGTGGGAAAAGGGCCAAAACAATATATAGGAAAAGAAACAAATATCAGAGCTCCTCCCCAGTGGAGTCGCCAATTTCTGTTACAGGTGAATCTTTCTGCAGACAAGCGGATTCCCTCTTGGTATCTAGAACCCTAAAACCAAGACAGAAAGGGTGCTATCATTGGTCACTAACATCCTTTTAGATATAATTAAGCTAATGAATGAAGAGGAAGAAGAAAAGTGTACCTTTTTAAATGGCATTTGTCCTCGCAAAGTCCAAGTTGAGATTCAATCCCAAGATCCTCCATAGGTTCTGTAGAACAAAGAAAGATACAACAAGCTTCCTATTCTACTGAGATTATCTCAAATACAGATCTATCTACTGAAGACAAGTTCATGTGGAACAAACATAAACTTGAAAAAAACAGGCCAAGCATGTATGTATATTAATAAGAACAAATGAAGAGTATTTACAATTCTCTGATGAAGGTGCAACAACTTCTTCCAACTCTCCTTGTCCAACCCCTTTTCTCAAATAATCTACACTGATTATGCTTGAATGGCATCTCACTTATGGGATCATAAGTTTGGTGTAATTCTCAATCTCCATAGCTATGTATGTAATGTATGTTGCCTATGAGATCATAGGTTTCATACCTCCAATCTTTTCATCTATCTTTCACCATGAGAAGGCCTCCTTATATAATCTTGGAGAGGCCCAACCACTTGAGAGATCATTGGGATAAGTTGAGGATTCCTCTCCTTCAGTTGTGGATCTTCCCTAAGATCATGTCTTGAACTCACATTCAAATCCAACCAACTTCAGAGATTGAGGGGATTGTTCCCTGATTTATCTCAACAAACCCAAATTCGCTCAGGAAGGGTAGCGGTCCCCCAAATGGGTGCACAAAGAATTTCAACGCTCCCCCAAAGAAGGCTAGGGATCACCGACTCTCCTTGATAGTGGGTAGGGGAGTGTTGCCTTCCAAAAATCATTTTTAGGTAGTTTTCAGTGACAAAAGTCTTGTACTCCTTGTCAAGTTATTTCTCCTCTTCAAAACTAGTCTTTGAGGTTTCTTAAGTGTCCTTATGATGTCATTAGAGGCATGACATAGGCAAGATGGCAGTATGGTGTTTGGGACACTTGCGACACTTGTGGTCAAGATGCGACACTTGCAGAAAAGATGCGACACTTACAACACTTGTAATGATGACACTTGCGACACTATTGAAGTGAGTAATTTTGATGTGTAACACTAGCCCATGGCTCACAATATGGAAAGGAACTTGTGCACATGTAACCACAACAATGTTTGACTTCAATGAAAATTGTATGCCATATATTTTAGCACCTTACTTAGATCGAATAGTAGGAAAGCTTCTTACTCTTTTACATAATGGTTAGCAAATGGTACAAGAGGTTGCACTAACTTCTTTACCCTCTCTCGCAGATTCATCGAAGGAACATTTTCTGAAATGTTATGATAATGTGATGCCTTGTTTGAAATCCATATTAGCAAAGGCCTCAGAAAACTCTAACCAAATGTTATGTGCCAAGTCGATGGACTATATGGGTTGTTTTTCAAATACCTCATAAGAAATGGATGAAATAATTTTAAAAATAAAGATCAAATTCTTTTGGGCTCTAGAAACAACTTAGTGCTTATATTCTAATTTTAATCTTTTACCTTCTCTTATACAAACTTTAAATATTAAAAATACAAAAAATAATCTTGTTTATTTTATGTCTTTATAAAATACAGTGTTAAATATTAAAAATACAAAAAATAATCTGGTTTATTTTATGTCTTTATAAAATACAGTGTTAGTTTATTTTATGTCTTTATAAAATACAGTGTTAATTTTTTTTGTTTGTTTGTTTCTTTATAATAATTTTAAAGTGTATATAATCACATTTCTTTATTTTTAATTAGTTTAAACTTTCATTTTACTAATTGTAATACTTAAAGAAACAACAAAAATTATTTCTCATTTTAGAATAATTTTTGTGATTGCGAAGCTAAATTGAATTTTTATTGTATATGTTTCTTTTAACTATTTACTTTAACCTTTTGTAATTTTAAATTTTATTAACTTTTCTTTTCTCTTTTTCATTTAGTTAACTTTTGATGTTATCAATTACATTTTATTTAAAAGGAAAAGGAAATAAAGATTTCAAATTTTGTTTACTTTTGGTATTTTTGTAAGACATTAACTAATATTTTAATTTATTTACTTTTAGTTTTCTTATTCATTCTAACTTTATTTAATTTACATTTCATTTACAAAAGCAAATACAAAATAATATAAGTTATAAAACACAATAAAAATCAAATAGTGCAAAATGAATAAATAAACATTCATGCTTAGACTTTTATGTTGTTAGAGTCTAAGGTGATTTATGTCTAGGCTATAAAATAAGGTGATCATTCTCACATCTTTTTGGGTTAACCGACCAAGAGGTTGAGATGTTGGTATTAGGAACTTTCTAGTTCTTTGGAATCAACATTAGGAATGCACGCAGCTCAAGTGATGACATCAATTCAAGTGATGAATGAGAATCATTATAATTGAATGCTCCTACAAGTTGTATGTTTTGGAATATTTATCTGTGAAAATCATGGATTTTGTTTAATGTGCTCAACATATTGTCCAAATTGCATGAGGACATGTTACCAATAAGTGTAACAATTACATATTGGTTGCAATTTTATGATTGTGTACCTTTACGTTGTCCCATTTTGTATGACAATGGGTCTTTTATTCATATATAATAAAATGGATTTCTTATTTTATTGCATTGTTGAATATTGTAAAATGTTGTGCTGTTGATCAATTAATATGTGGATGATTTACATTGTTACAAATAAAAGAGGTGTAATATATTGTATAATGCATTAATGCAATCATTATATCAAAATCCAATAACAAAAATATTAAACAATATTGTTATAAAAAATATTTGATTTTGAGATGATTAATTGAAAATTTGTAAGAAAAACAATTAATTAAAATATATACATATCAGTGCATAGTATTAATTAACATATATACATATTGGTGCATGTCATAAAATAGAAAGTGGTTCATTGTAAAGATTAATATGCAGTGGTTCTTGTTAATTATATTAAACCACTAGTGCGAAATATTAAGAAAAAACACCGTTCTTTAGAGGACATAACATACAATTATATTTATCACTTCAAAATTTTATGATGCACATATTTATAAAAATGCATCGGGGCTCTAAGTATAATATATTCTTTGATGCTTTAAATATAATATACGCACCATTTCTTAGTAAAAATAATGGTGTCAACATCTCACCTAAAATATTTTAGATTTCACTACTCTTCGGTGCACATGGTAATACAGGCACCGGTATGTACAAATTATATAAGCACTGAGATGCACGTTAACTAAAACAACACTAGTTCATAAATATAATAAAAAAGCACCAGTGCTTCATATGCAAAAAATTTGGAACTGATGCGTAATAATTATAAGAGCATTGATACTTTTTAGTGTTATGTAGGCACTGAGGCATGTTGAGTAAGAGCATGTTGGTGCATTTTAATAGTAAAAGCACCCAAAAAAATATTCTCTACAACCTCTGCTCGCCCAAAACTCTTTAGTTATATGGAACATCCATTAAAACCTCTAGTTCAAATAGTGGAGATTGTAGTGTGTTAGCACACAGGATGTATAGGGGTCAAAAAATTTAAGCTTCTAGGTTTGAGTCATAGGGTCAATTTATTTAAGGTTTTTGAGTCATGTCTTATGTCAATAAATCATGTTTTAATTGTTTCTTGAGTCAAGAAAACTGATCATAGTCCATGTGAGAGTCTTGGTGTCATGATAGTGGTTATCATCATTTAGGAAAAAGGGAAAGAGTTGGTCATACATTTTGGTTTAAAGGCCATCGTTATCAAGTGTTGTGTCTCAAAAAGGTATACAAATGGTTTTCATTTCATATCTAACCATTTGGGGGTCAAGTCATGTGTCAAGTCAACCTGTTGCAAACTCTCTTGAAAATTCACAACAGATAAAGAAAAGTGCATCATGCACTAATCGCATACCATCATGTTTTGGAAATGTGGAAATTGGTATTTTAATGTTTTCAGTGCCATCTATTCATCACTTTTCTTCAAGTCGGTTTTAGAAGGAGGTTTATCATTTTTTTTTTAAAGTGCGCTGCAAACTGATTTAAATCATGGTGCTATGAATTTCCTGTAGCAATTAAAGGCCGATCATAGTGATGCAGGAGAATCTCTCCACGTCAATCAACCAGCCAGCCAGCCCACGCCAGTGCACGCATTCAATGGGAAGAGGCATAGCCTCATTTCAAATTTGAAATTGAATGTAATGAATGTAAGGCTGTTGAGCTGAGAGGTCATGCTTTGCACATGCGTAGAAGTAGGTAGGCCTTAAATGTTTGTAAGGATGAGATCTAGATCCGATTCTGGACTAGACAACCCATTGAATGTAATTGAATAGGGTAGGTGAGATTGGAGGGAAGAGCTCAAAGAGCCCCCTCATGTAAAATATTGAGAGATCTTCTTGGTATTATAAGAGTGGTAATAGAAGAGCTAGTCAAGAGAAGAGAATCTGCAAGTAGAGAGCAGAAGAGAAGGAGCCGAGACTTTGTTAAAGTCTAAGCTCAAGAACACCTTGTAAAAACAAGCATTTGCCATTTAATAGAAACAACAATTTTTCCTGCAAGTATTTATGTGTTGAATGAATGTCTATGTGTGTTCTTTATATGCTGTAGATACAGAATCTCTGAGGAGTTCTATAAAGCTTTGCCAAGTGGGCATTGAGCACAGGCACAGAGTGCTGAAGAAGAACTCCGCTATGAGTTCAACATGAGTCAGAATCACTGAAGATTCTAGACACTCTGCCAGGAGGGCATTGAGTAAGTGCCAGAGAGAATAGAGAGAACTCTTTGAGTTCTAAAATTTGGAGAAGAGTCCAAGGAGAAGGATCTTCACAGGATTGTTGAACACCCTGAAGACTCAGTAATAGGTTGATTGAGCAGAGGATAGCCAGGAGGGCATCATGTTTCTCCATATGAAGGAGAAGGGATAAGAGGATTGAGTTCCTTAGGAGTCCAAGTAACGGGAAAAATCAGAAGAGATAGCACTGATTTAGAGTGCAGAGACTCTGTGAGGAGAGAAGAAGTCGCAGAATCCCTTGAGGATTCGAGAGTAAATCTTAGGAGGAGTAGCGTTTTTATGCGCGCAGGTGAGGGACTCAAAATCATAGAGTTCGTTGAGGAAAGAGAGCAAAGGTTGAGGCCTTTGGCTTTTGGAAATTCTTCCAAGTCTGGGAAGAAAGCGCATGCTTAGGAGGAGCACAACTGCCATAAGATCAAGCCGAGAAGGAGAACTGGACCGTTGGATTTCCATGTCTAGGGAGCAGCGTAGGAGGCATGTACAACATAAGAGATTCTTAGCTGTTGGATCTTGCTCAGAACCGTCGAAAACCATGGGATCGACAGAAAGTTATGCGTGGTTTAAATCCTTAAACGTAGAGTAGAGGAGGAAATTCCCAAAATAGTTGAGCTATTGGGATTTTGGCATTCGAGATATCGGAGGTCCTGAGGACGAGCAGTCGGGACACTCCACATCGAAAGTCCTGAAATAGCGAATTAGTTCGTAGTCATCCATCTGNTCTATTTCGAAGATTCAGGCACTGGGACTCACAGAGGTGAGCACTTTGACTTCGCACCTGGCGAAGTCCTGAAAAGATCTGGACCGTCCATCAAGGGAGGACACGTGGCAACAATCTAGGCCTTCAGGGAAAATCTCGAAAGGAAATCCATTTTGGCATATCAGGATTCGACATTTCAGGAATCCTGAGGATAAGAGGTCCGAGCATTTCAGAATTTGAAAGCCCGAAATCGTGAAGAAGGAGAAGGTCGGGACATTGGCACATCGGATTTTCAGGAATCAACACTTTGGGAGTCGAGAGGACATAAGGTCAGGCTCTCGCGTCAATAATTCCTGAAGGAAATATGAGTGCGGTCTTATGAGAAGTGGTCGTAGGGACCAAGACATAGCCCAGGGGGATAAATGCTGAAGATGTGTTTCAACATTTCGGTAATTTGGTGATCGGGAGATCGCGGGGACAACGGTTCTCGTGACATCGAGATTTAAGAAGTTCCGAAACCCAAAGTTTGCATTTTCTTGTCGGGGGAATGTTCGTGGTCGTGTTCAGAGGCTGTGAGGGGAAAAGAAAGACCTATGGATCGAATAATTGGAGATTCCAGCGGGGAATCGAAAGAGACACTTCGGCTCATAAAAGAAACTGAACGATCCTTAGACCAGGAGGTCGGGCGCTGGGAGCCCAAGGGGTTGCGATAGTGCACCATAAAGTTTGGTATCAGAGCCTGATACTTATCTGTAGATTTCAGGCAGGGAAGTAGAAGGAGCAGAAAAGAAACAGAGTGCTGGAGACTCTGTGAATGATTGCTTGCAAGTGAGCAGCAGGTTTGCCAGGAGATTAGATAGGGACAACAAGATGGCTACTAAAGGCTGTAGATATGTTGGAAGGAAAGACTCAAAGCTGATGAGCATATATGAAATTGATGAAGAGCTCGTTGATATAAGGAAAGAAATGGAAAATCTTGCATTGCAGATGTAGCAGAATGCAAAGTCGGGATGGGTATATGAATGGCCCATGAGGACAAAAAAAAAGTGGCCAGTTAAAGAGTTGATGGCTAGAATACAGCATAGGCTATTAAGAGGATAGTTGAGGCATGCTGAAAACCTCGATGGACCTGAGGAAGTGGTTCAGGTATGTGAACTGGAGACTGGGAGAAATCTCAGTGGTGTTGAGGATGAATTGGGATCAGCTGAAGATCTCAAGGACTGTCATGAAGATAGCCTAGAAATTCCCAATTGCCAGGAGGGAAAAGAGTTGAGGTCACTGCAGGATCTCATAGACTGTCATGAGGACGGCCAGGGAATTTCACATTGCCAGGAGGGAAATAAGATGAGATTACTACGGGATCTCATGGACTGCCAGGAGGGCAGCCATAAAATTCCAATTTGCTAGGTGCGCAAGGGAACAGAGATAGGAATAGCTAAAAGTCTCATGGACTCAGAGGTGAGTTCAAGACAACAAGGGTTGCTGATGAAGATGGGATCAATTGATCTCATAGTCTGCCAGGAAAGCAACAAAGAAGTCCCAATTTTCTAGGAGAGTAGGGATAAGCAGATGAAGCTATTTGAGGGTCTCACAAACTCAGAGGTGAGTTTGAATCAGCCTGAGGAGATGACAAAGCAGGTGAGCTCAAAGAAGAGTTTGAATCAGCCCAAGTAGCTAACAGAGAAGGAAGATCAGAGAAATCTTCTAATGATTGGGGGAATTGAAATATTCCTACCACTTAGCCCAGAGGAGGCAAAGATATGTGTTGTAGATGAAGCAACAACAGTAGGAGAAAGACAACCAGCTATGACTATCAGGGAAGAAGAATTGGAGCAGACATTAGAAGCTACCCAAACAGAGGAAGATGAGCATTCTGAGGAGTGGCTCAATATTTTCAGCCAGGAAGCTGAAAAGTCTGCAACGTTGGAGATTGCAGAAGCAAAAGAAGAAGATGTAGACAACATGAGCTTTGTTGATTTGTATGAATATATTGAAGCCTTGGAGATAAGGGTGATAGTGGAAGGCATGCACATACAACAGGTGAGGTTGGAAGCAGATGGAGATGACATGGGAGATCATGATGATTTGCCTACCTGCAGAAAGAAAATGCGGCAGAGGAGACTGCATGAACATGACCAACCATTGGAGAAGCTGGACGAAGTGATAGAGAAGATCATAAGGATGATGATAGAGTCAGCGGAGACTACCAACAAGGAGAAGCTGGGCAGAGAAGAAGCAACAACAACAGAAGCAGCAACAACGCAGCAGAAGCAACAACGACAGAGATATGGAGCAGATGAACAACGCCAGAAATTTGTTTGGGATCTAGGTGGATTTCAACAGCTGAGGGTGGAAGCACATGAGTAGGAGCTCATGAATTTTGTAGCTGAGGAGTATGATGCAGGAGCATCTCTCCACGTCAATCATCTAGCCAACCAGCCCACGTCAGCACACACATTCAATGGGAAGAGGCGCAACCTCATTTCAAATTTGAAATTGAATGTAATGAATGTAAGGTTGTTGAGCTGAGAGGCCGTGCTTTGCACATGAATAGAAGTAGGCAGGCCTTAAATGTTTGTAAGGCTGAGATCTAGATATGATTCTGGACTAGACAACCCATTCAATGTAATTGAATAGGGTAGGTGAGATTGGAGGGAAGAGCTCAAAGAGACCCCTTATGTAAAAAGATCGAGAGATCTTCTTGGTATTATCAGAGTGGTAATAGAAGAGCTAGTCGAGAGAAGAGAATCTGCAAGTAGAGAGAAGAAGAGAAGGAGACAAGACTCTGTTAAAGTCTAAGCTCAGGAACACCTTGTAAAAACAGGCATTTGCCATTTAATACAAACAACAGTTTTTCCTGCAAGTATTTCTGTGTTGAATGAATGTCTATGTGTGTTCTTTATATGCTGTAGATGTATGTTAGGTTATGCATTTTGCAAGGGTTGTTTGATTTCAGGGTTAGAGGTATTTGAGGCTTCACACCAGGAGGGTGTGACAGAACACTGCAGGTTCTGATAGCTATGCACATAGAGTGCATTTCTAAATTCTGCAGGTTCAGACAAAGGCGTAACAGGAGGGCACAGTAGCTGAAATCATTAGCTCAGAGGAAGACCTCAAGGTTGCTGAACACATTGGAGGAAGGACTGTGTAGAGGAAGACACAGTGGAAGACAAAATCTCTGAGGAGTTCTGTAAAGCTTTTCCAAGTGGGCATTGAGCACAGGCACAAAGTGCTAAAGAAGAACTCTGTTGTGAGTTCAATAGGAGTCAGAATCATTGAATATTCTAGACACTTTGCCAGGAGAGCATTGAGTAAGTTCCAGAGAGCACACAGAGAACTCTTTGAGTTCTAAAATTTGGAGAAGAGTCCAAGGAGAAGGATCTTCATAGGGTTTTTGAATAGCCTGAAGACTCAGTAATAGGTTGCTTGAGTAGAGGATAGCCAGGAGGGAATCGTGTTTCTCCATCTGAAGGAGAAGGGATAAGAGGATTGAGTTTCTTAGGAGTTTGAGTAACGGGAAAACTTAGAAGAGATAGCACCGATTTAGTGTGTAGAGACTCTGCGAGGAGAGAACAAGTCACAAAATCCTTTGAGGATTCGAGAGTAAAGCTCAGGAGGAGTAGCATTTTTATGCGTGAAGGCGAGGGAGTCAAAATCAACGAGTTCATTGAGGAAAGAGAGAAAAGGTTGAGGCCTTTGGATTTTGGAAATTCTTTCAAGTCTGGGAAGAAAGTGCATGCTCACGAGGAGCATAGCTACTATCGGATCAGGCTGAGAAGGAGATCTGGACCATTGGATTTCCACGTCCAGGGAGCAGCATAGGAGGCACATACAATAGAAGAGATTCTGAGCCATTGGATATTGCTCATAACCGCCGACAGCTGTTGGATTGGCAGGAAGTTGTGTGTGTTTTAAATCCTTAAGTGTAGAGTAGAGGAGGAAATTCCCAAAATAGTTGAGCTATCGAGATTTCGACATTGGGGATATCGTAGGTCCTGAGGATGAGCATTCGGGACACTCCACATCGAAATTCCTGAAATAGTGAATTAGATCGCAGTCGTCCATTTGCGGGAGGATGTGTGTCATGCAATCATCTGTTTCAGAGATTCGGGCATCGGGACTCACAGAGGTGAGCATTTTGACTTCGCACCTGGCGAAGTTATGAAAAGATCTGGACCGTCCATCATAGGAGGACACGTGGAAACAATCCAGGCCTTCGGGGAAAATCCCGAAAGGAAAGCCATTTTGGCATATCAGGATTCAGCATTTCGGGAATCCTGAGGACAAGAGGTCCGAGCATTTCGGCATTTGAAAGCCCGAAATCATGAAGAATGAGAAGGTTGGGACATTGGCACATCGACTTTTTGGCAATCAACACTTTAAGAGTTGAGAGGACAGAAGGTCGGGCTCTCGTGTCAATAAGTCCCGAAGGAAATAGGACTACAGTCTTATGAGAAGTGGTCACAGGGACCAAGACATAGCCCAGGGGGATAAATGTTGAAGATGTGTTTTGGCATTTCGGTAATTCGGTGGTCGGGAGATCGCGGGGACAACGGTTCTCGTGACATCAAGATTTAAGAAGTTCCGAAACCCAAAGTTTGCATTTTCCTGTTGGGGGAATGTTCATGGTCGTGTTCATAGGCCGTGAGGGGAAAAGAAGGACCCGTGGATCGAATAATTGGAGATTCCAACAGGGAATTGAAAGAGCCACTTCGGCTCATAAAAGAAACTGAACGATCCTTAGATCGAGAGGTCGGGTGCTGGGACCCTGAGGGGTTGCGACAGTGCGCCATCACATAGGCTTCTAGGAACTATCATTTTGGTTTATGCGACAACATATGAGATTCATATATACGAGGTGCCCTGATTAAATGTTCAATTTCACTGACCTGAAGGTTGATTATAATCATACCCTAATTTTTTCAAACTATTTCATATCATTTGTGCTACAAAACTCTTTTACCTGGTCCACTTCTACAGTCCTTGTATATTAATCTTTTATGCAGACCCAAGTTTCTTGTTTTCATAACAAAAAGATTAGTTGCAGACATTTCTTACTTCCATGATCCTATATGTTTCAAATTCTTGTTAGTGATACATATTGTATTTCATTGTATGCACTGCAAATTGAATGCTATGAACCCTTTATTTTCTCATTTGATAAAACCCTCGCTGACTGTCTTTTCACTCAGGTTTGAAATATCATATTTTTCAAAAGAATTTTCCTTTCAGACCTGACACTTTGCAAACTCTTCTGTTAAAAAAACTAGACTAAATTTATTCATTTTAAACTTCATTTGTGCACTGCAAACTAAGAAATCATGTTGCGAATTCTCTGTTTTACATAGTTCCCTTGAATGTTTTCCTGATCGAAGTATCATCTAGTTTAGGGTTTTCATTTTCTCCTCTCATCTCCTAGTTACAATCTTTTTCTTTCCTACAATGTTTCTTTTTCATGAATACTTTCATCAACAAACCCTAAATCGTGCAAAATCAAACCATAAACCCTAAATTTACCAGTTTTGCATCATATAATCTGGTACAAAATGTCATAAGAAGGGGAAGGGTTTTAAATCAACTATCATGGACAACCAACAAGGTAAGAAGGTTCATAAAGGAGGACAAATTTCCAGGGCTCATGCCCATGACCTGCAACTTATAAACTCATAAGCATTTTTTCGAGAAGCATTTCAGAAAGTGGGTTGCCTGGTTTTTTGTGAGAATATCCAAAGAGGACATCCTAAGGTTTCTAAGAAGTTTGCACTAAATTGCGATGGGATAAAGACTAAAGTGGGTGCATTGGAGTTTGAGGTTTTAGAGTAGTCTATTTCTATAGCCACAAAGATAGATGTTCATGGAGAAAAGTGGTTTAAGGCCATGTCCTTGAATTCTATATTTTCTAAGGAGTTCCTAAAACCTGAATATCAAGGAGATAACCTATCCAAGGGAATGTCAAGAAATCATATGCTGGAGTATTTTGACAAAATGCTCATAGTTATTTAGAGGTATGTTACTTGTGAAGGAAGGTTCAATATGGTCTATCAATACCATATTAGATTGGTACTACACTTTACTGGGAAAGAGTCCTTGAATCTACCCTTTTTTCTATTCAGAAGCATTGTGAAGATGCCAGATAGAGTCCAAGATAAATTTGATCAGGTGGATACCATTTTTTTTCATTATGATATGATCAAAATGATAGTATTGGAAGATTTGAAGAAGACCAATACTTATTGGGATGCTTTCCTAGCTGCATTAATCTTTCAGCCAAATTTTTCTCATACACCACAGTCAAAGAGATAGACACTTATTCTTGCTGACAAGACTGTGCACTCATATTCAAATAAAAAGAGGAAGATGACCAAAAGGGATAAGTCCATTCATTCTACTAATAATATATTTTAAGTTCCTTCACAACCTCATGATGAAGACGCTTCTTCTGTGGAAGAGCCTGCACCTATGAGGACATCCTCTAGTAAAGCAAGGAGTCTTAAGGGAAATAAGCTTGTATTTTCTTCACTTGTTGTTGTATAAGTTTTCAAGCCTAGAATACCTTTCACTACATCAACATCAAAGAAACATGTCTCTGTAGAAGAAGGTACATACAGAGCATCATCTCAACCAACAGACAAAACTAAGCCTCTTAAAAATCAAATAGAAAACATTGAGGNTTGAAGAAACAAAATTTTCATGCCAAGATCCATCTTAAGAGAGCTATAGATATGGGTGAAGAAAGTATTAAAAAAGAAAAACATTGGGTTAAGAGATCCATATCTATGTGTAGGAAAATGATCCCATCAAGCCAAAAACAAGAAGTTGAAGGAGGAAGTGCAACATTTGAAGGAAAAAAATGAAAAACACAACTTGGACATGTTGGCATGAGTGACCACTAGGAGAAGGAGATAAGGCATCATTTTTTCATCAGCATAAACATTTTTCCATGATGTATTTTATTTGCATGCTTATAACCATCAGGAATGACTTCTTCTTAGGATGATTTTATCATACTCATATTCTTGTTTTGAAAGTTACTTTATGATTTAGAAGGTTGTAGAAGGTTCTAAAAAGGATTGAAGGTTTTTTGTACAATTTTTATATCAGATGACAAGTTTTGAGGGAAAAGTGACACCTACAGAAAATTTCGTAGGGCATGTTGTTGAAGGCGTTGCGAACTATTTAATTTGAGATAGTTTGTAGTGCACTTGCTGCAAACTTGACAATTACGTGGATTTTTAGTTGTTGAAGGCTTCCAACTATCATATAAGGTTCATATAGCTCCTCAAGAATCAGTGGGACACCTACCCCTAGGATCTAGCTTCAATTAAGCTACATGGAACGAGTTCAATGCATTTGCATTCAATGTTGCCAACAACTTCCTAAAATATAAAATTTTGTTATATTTTATGTTGATTGCTCATTTCCACGCCTCTCTAAGGCAAAGGATTCTATGTAGGAGCTAGGTGGTGAGTTCTAGGAGGATTTTTTCATGTAATTTTATATTTAAAGTGTAATGTAACTCCATTAGAGGGTCGTAATGGTTTTAGACTTGGACCCACATCTTTATTCTCAGCTGTAAAGTTTTTCAGACTGTATGTACTCGGACTTAAGAATATTGAGCAGTTAATGATTAATTTATTCTCTTTACCATATTATATGTTTCATATTTTCTTTAATTCTTTCTATTGATGAAGGATCCATCTTGATACTTGTTCCTGATGCAGTGAAATATTTACTATGTTTTTACTGCTGCAAGTGTTGTTGAAGTAATTTATCTTGTTCACTAGGAATTTCCTACTTGATAAGTTTTCTACTATATCTGTTTCAGAATTACCTGATGTAACCTGATGCATGTATTCCACTTTTTCTGCTAAGTCTTCCATCTTTCCATTTATATCTTAAACATTGATCTGAGACTATTCAAGCCTTGCTTACCGATATATATTTTCTAGAATTTTTGCATTGATGTTTAAACTGAGTTACTCACCCATTCACTACATTTTGAAATAAACTCTTTTCTTTACAAACCTACAAGTTTTCTTTATGGGTATTAGGCTCAAACCTATAGCAGTCTAGGTGAGACTTCTAGTACTAACATAGTGGAGGTTTTTTCAAAAATTGTTCCAAATCTTGTAACACTAAAAACCTCTACTACAAGTTTTTTTACTTGTAGTGGTAATTGTTGACTATGATGCTTGTACTAGTAGGGACATTGAATGAGGTGCGCAAAAAATGCAACCAACTCAGGGAATTGACCTCGAGACCTCTTTCATGGAGGTCAAAGCAATCAACCACTTCAACTAGCCGACTAGACAAAGAAACTATATATATATATATATATATATATATATATATATATATATATATATATATAATGATTGTATGTTGATTTTATCCTTAATTTGTTGGTGATAGTTTGATATTTTTCCTTCGTTTATGCTTCACATTTTGTGATCCTTACTCAAAGACAATAACCATTTTATTTTCTTATAGCGACTCATCATGTTGTTGGTTGATATAGACATTGTTGGATACAAACTTATATACTCTTTCATAACAATAACATGTATTTCCCTTAAAAAATATTTGTCAACTACTCAGATTTTTGTTATTAAAGAAATTTCCCTAGGGATGATTTCAGGGGCTAAATTTCTCTTGTGGGCTAATTTTCCATGGTTTTTCCCCCAAAAAGATCCACTATTCTAAAACTGATTCTCCCAAATTCTATAGGATAAAATTATTTTACCTTAAAAATCGCCAAACATTTTATAGTTGGCATATGAAGGATTAGTAAGATTCGCTAAGGTTTCTACATTTAAAAATAAATTTCCATCCTTGAATTTCACATCAACATTTATATTTTCCTTGTAGTGTCAAATATATTTAATTGGTTAAGAAATTTAGTCCTTTTATTCAGTTATTTATAAACCAATGTAGATCCATATTAATCCTCGACCTATTAAGGACCATGAGGTGTAATGTTTTTTAGCATTTAAGATAGATCCAAGCTAGTTGTAGTATCACACAACTTTGTAAAATTCTAACCCACAACTAATGCAAATATGGATATGAAAAAATATAATTTTGATTATTTTTAAGATATTTATATTTGCATTGTAAAAACATTTCTATATAAATATCATATCTATAGTATTTTGATTTATGTGTAAATTTAAAATCTCTCTTCTTATTTCTCTACATAGCATATTAAATATTAATTGTACATATCATATCTCTCTCTTTCATATATAGAGGTATATTTTTATTTCCATTTATATCTATATTTGGCTAACATATAACAAATTAATATTATTATTTTTTATAATTATTACATATTTATTTGAAGCTAACATTTGATGACATAAGAATTAATCACATGGCAACATCATTATCATATTGTGTTGTAGAAGCACCTTCTAATGTAATGATAAAAACTTGAAAAACACATTCATAAAATAAGAGTGAAATACTTGCATCAAGTGTTAGGGGCACATTCATATGATATACTTGATGCATGTCAATATGAGAGAGAGGTGGTGACAAACTCCCATGATGAAACTATGTGTGAATGAGGGAGGAGGGACAATGACCATTATAGCTTGGCTCTCTTTTCCATGGCTCTATTCTCCACCTTTCTCGAGAATTAAGTCTTATCCTAATAAAATGATGAATATGTGTGACAAGGTATAGAAAAGACCATGTAGATAGTTCACAAGTTGAAGTGGAACTTTATTAGATCTTTGTGAAAGTAAGAGAAGCTAATTAATTATGTGATTTTCCTATGGTGTCTTTGCGTTTTTTCTACATTTTGTGGTTGATACTTGATTTCTTCATTCGTTCATCCTCTTCCCTGATTGAAGTTTGACTTCTTAGGGGTTTCTTGATTTAGTCCTAGTCTCTGTAGTTATAGTCTTTGAGCCTAGGTTTGGTGTCAGTTTCTTTATCTTTTAATGATTGCTTGTGTTTTCGTTGAAGGATTTTTTTGATGAGTCTGTGAGTCTTTTCTATTTTAGCCTTTGTGGTTATTTCAGTGTCTCCTTGTGATCCGCAGTAGACCTAAAGTAGGTTTCTTGGGTGTTGTCTTGTCTTTACTTTTTCATTTTACTTGCTTTAGAAGAAAATAAAAGAATTCATTCTCAAGTTTCTTATTTTGAAGCATATATATAAAAAAAAAGATTTCAGTTTCTTGTTTGGTTAAGTAGTTAGGTTAGTTGTCTCTACTTGTAAGGAAAAAGAGTTCTTTCTTAATTTCTTTACTGAATACTTAGGACGTTAAGTAGTTTGTAGTCGAGTGAAATTCAGTTTTGAGTTTTTTCTTTTAAAAAATCTTAGAAAGAAAAGTTAGTTAGAAAAGTTGGTTAAAGAGTTTTCAATTTGCAAATCTTTGTTTGTTGAAGAAGAAGTAATTTTGTTTCCAATATTTGTTCTTCTCTTTTGTCTCTTTACAAAAACCACCAGTTTCATTTCTGTTCCTTTGAATTAAGATAAACCACTTAAAATTAACGCTTAATTAAAATTAATCAGACTTTCATGTTTGTAGGGTACATCAACTAGATTAGGCTAGAGCCTTGATTTAGTTTGGAGAGAAAACTCTTCAAGGCTATAGAACAAACATAGGAGTCTGTGTTAGGGAGTGAAAAAGTCCAGTAACGTGGAAATTATCTGGGACCCCCCTCTAACACAGGGGTTAAACACTAGGTCGGATGCGGAAAGGTAGTGGAGATAACCCCTCCAAAGCCAGACCAATCATAGTGGAGGAACGCATATAGAGGATTTATCTTGGGATTACATTGATCGCATTTTCCATGGAGCTTCATGGGTCTTGAATCCATTTCAGGTCCTTAGTCATCTTCTGGAACACTTGCTTTCGATACCCTCAATAGGTTTCGGGATTGATACCCTTCTCATTGCGGTCCACCCGACTATCGATTGTACCCACCTGGTAGTTGTGCATGAGATGGAAACCTAGTTGCCTTTGATTTTAGGAACTTACACAGGTGGTTGCGAGGGTATACCGCGGTACCTAGGGCAGACATCAGGCAATGCTTTGCAGAGTATACTTGTAATGTACCTCTAATTCACCATAGATTAAACCAAAAAAAAAAAAAAAAAAAAAACTTTATGACATCATTCAATTTATAATTCAATTTCGTTTAAGCTTTAGAATTTAAGAGAAGGTAAGATAATGAATTTATTACACTAGTCTATTTTACTTCGAATGGAAAGGATTATGTGGATAAATTCTTCCATAATTCTATCACTTTCCTTAACTTTCAAACTACTCCAACATACTTATATGTATATAGGCAGTATCTAAACTTAGGTCTCATTCTTACACACCAGTAGCTTACACATCAAGCATAGTTAACTTGAAAGATCCCATCTTGTTCTCTATGGTTTATGCCATTAAAAAATAGTCTAATTATGAAATTTCGAATACTTAAAGGTGTATGACCTCATGGAAAGTAGAACTCTTAGGAAAAATTATGCTAAAAATATGCTTAATTAGTTTAATACTTTCATATACAATAATTTCTGTACTTGTCATGCCTTGTACACAGTGACTTGTAAAATGATATGTTATTTCTATTCTACCTCTATCCCAGATGAATATCCTCCATCGTTTCTACCGGTCCATTCATTACAGTAAAACAAATTCCTACTAAGTTCCTATAGTTTTGTGAAAGAGGTCAATCTAGTTTCGGCGATTACAAAATGCCGAATACAAAAGAAACAAAAGACCACGTTGTTTGCCAAATTGCAAAATGCAAAAAGACTGCGGGCCTAGCACTTTGGGGTTTTGGGGTTCAATATTTCGCGATCTCAAATGCCTAACACCAACACACAACAACTCCCAAATTGTGAAAAAGTGAAAGGAAAGTGGGACCAGCACTTCGGGGTTTCAAGGTTTGGGATTTCGCGAATTCAAATGCCAAACGCCAACATACGACAACTCCTAAATTGCAAAAAGTGAAAGGAAAGTGGGACCAACACTTTAGGGTTTTGGGGTTTGGGATTTCGTGAATTCAAATGTCAAACGCCAACATATAGCAACTCCCGAATTGTGAAAAGTGAAAGGAAAGTGGGACCAACACTTCGGGCTTTCGGGGTTCAGGATTTCAGGGTTTACGAACGCATGACGCACAAACAAAATGAAACAAGAAAATCTGAAATGCGAAATGCTATTGGGGTGTGGGCCCAACAATTTCGGGTTTCGGGGTTTACTAACTCCTGATGCAAAAACACTGCACAACGTCAATGCCAAATCGCGAAAAAAAATGAAAAGGTATGTGGCCCAGCCAATATCGGGTTTCGGCATTTGGAAATGCTTGATGCATGAACAAAACACAATGGTAATCGCCGAATCACAAAATTTGATCAGGCTGTGGGGCCACTTTGGGTTTCGGCGTTAGCAAGAACAAAAGAACTCCACGCAACTTGAACCAATAAACTCTGAAATGCCGAAAAATGAAAACATGAACAGAGTTTACAAACTCAGTAAAAAAAAAAACACAGAGTGACAAATTCAATTCAAAAATTGTTCCAGACCTTCTTAAGGTTTTTGCAAATTTATAAATTCGTTACAGACTTTGACTATGGAAAGGGTAGACTGCTCTTTAAATAAAACAAGGGAAGAATAAAATCTTCTGTTAGGCGTCAATTCCCATGATTGTTTTAGCATCTGATAAACAAAAGGGGTTTTCTAGATTTCCTTAACTTTTTGATGTAGATGGATTACTTCCAGTTTGCGTTTTATTTTCCAATACGTATATATGTGTATAATATATGAGTGCCTAGGTGATTCATAAGGTTCTTGCTATTTCGGATTCCTCTTCAATTCTTAAATATAGAAAATAAATAAATATGAAGTCTCTTTTAAGATGCATGATTGTTTGGAATTAGTGATACATTTAAATGTTTCCTTTCGGCACAAAATGACTCAACTCCGATTTCTCAAATTTAGATCTATTTAATTCTTCAGTCTCAGAAATAAACCCATATCTATGCAGATTGGTCTTCTTCAAGCATTCAGAGTATCCTAGCATTTCAAATTCAAATTAAGCCTATCTGATTGCTCAAATCACATTTAAATAATTTTGGCTAGTATTCCAGATTTTCGGGAGGGACCACTCCAAAATTTAGACTATGATTGTAAATTTAATACCATGATAGATACCATCCATTGAAAGAATTATTTTGATTTAGAGCAAGTAGATGCATTATATCAGTTACACACAAAACATCCAAGGATGGAGTAAGGAAAAGATTACATATATAAACCAACTTGCGGAAAAACAAAGGGAACAACCACGTTCCTCCCAACCATAGAACAGGGCAGCCAAACAACTTGCCTGATTCACCCCCTAGCCTAACCCTGAATCCATGAGGGCAAACTTGGAAAAGCTTCTCTTCAGTAATGTCCTACAACTCCAACTGTTTTTCCTTGCCTCACACTCAAGCAATGTTCATAACAACAAGTAAATCAAAAGTCTCCTTTCCCAGCATACTTGGTAGCATCCTGCCTCCTCAAATATGCTATTTATCCATTTTGCCCAAGTCTTTTTCCCTCCCATGGGAATTTTTCATAGCTTTCTAAATCCCTGATTTTTAGGGGATGCCAATGACCAAATCATTGATTTGCCACTTGTAATAATCAACCCAGAGGTAGTTCCAACATGCTCCTCACTCATGGAGTCATGGTTAGCTAAATTTAACATGGCTATTCCATTTGTCCTCCTGCAATCAACATAAAATATTATGTTTCCATACAAGTTTCATATTCAAATGGTTAGTTGGGTCAAATCAGGTCTCTTCCCAACATTCAAAATAATTAATTACAATTACCAAATTCAAAATTTAGAATTGCCATAAATGGTAAAAATTTTTCAAATTCGAATTTACTAAAAACGGAAATAAATTTCCAGCAATTTTAAATTTTAAAATATTTTATTTTGGGGGATATTACATCCTTTCCCCCTTTAGTAAAACATTGTTCTTAGTGTTCGTTCCCTTCTTGGAATAGGGTTGGATGAGATTTCTGCAAATCTCCCTCCAACTCCCAAGTGGCCTCCTCAGGACTAAAGTGCTTCCATTGCACCTTTACCTGAGCACCGACTTTGTTCGGAAGTGCTATTTCTCTCTGGTCCAGAATGTTCAGGGGTTCCACCTGGAATGCGCCTTCGGGTTCCACCTGTACCAAATTCCAATCAATCATATGAGTAGGGTCATGAATATACTTTTTCAACAAAGAAACATGAAATACATTATGAATTCTTAGATTAGCTGGAAGTGCAAGTTGGTATGCTACATGTCCAATTCGAGCTAGTATCTCGAAGGGCCCACAAAACATGGGTGCCATATTGGCACAATTACCTAACTTCAATGAGCTCTTTTGGGCTTTGACCTTCAAATAAATATGATCTCCTACTTGAAATTCCAAGTGTCTTCTTTTCTGATCTGCATATCTCTTATGTCTGTCTTGTGCTTCTTTCAAGTTCTGTTGTACCTTTCTCACCATGTTCTCCATTTCTTGGAGAATCTCTGGTCAAACCATGAGTCTATCAGTTGGGTTATCCTAGCTAATTGGAGTCATACACTTTCTGCCATACAATATTTTGAAAGGGCTCAACTTAGCCGAAGTTTGGTACCCATTGTTATATACAAATTCTACCAAGTGTAGGTAGTCTTCCCACTTGCTTGGTTTTGTTCTTACGTACATGCAAAGCATATCCTCTATGATTTGGTTTTTCCTTTCGCTCTGCCCATCTGCTTGTGGATGATAGCTTGTATTGAAATTTAAGTTAGTGTTTATCCCTGCAAACAATTCCTTCCAAAAAGTAGATGTAAATTTTACGTCTCTATTTGAAATCACCATTTTAGGAATACCATGTAGTCTAAAAATTTCTTTCACGAATATTTCACCAATGTTTATAGCTTTAAAAGTAGACTTTATAGGAATAAAGTGTGCAGACTTACTAAGTTTATCGATTACAACCATGATAGAATCATTCTGTTTCTGAGTCTTAGGCAAACCTGTTATAAAGTCCAGTGATATAGTCTCCCATTTCCATTATGGTATTGGTAATGGTTGTAATAGGTTGGCTAGATGTTGGTGCTCGGTCTTAACCTGCTGACAATATTGGCACCTAGCCAAGTATTTTGGTGTTTTTCCCTTCATACTAGGCTAGAAAAATAGTTTTCTAAGTGTTGTTATTGTTTTCTGGTAACATGGATGGCCAGAATACAGTTTCTTATGCACTTCGTCCAAAATTGTTGATTTCAATTCGACTGAATTTGGTATATAAAGTCTATTTTTGAGTCGTAATAGTCCTTTCTTGTCGATGCTTAGATCTGGTTTGTTAGAGTTTGCGGTCCTGTTTTGTAATTCTGTCATGATCTGAGTGTAATTTCCGTCGTTGATACCTATCATCCTTATTCTTTGTTCCAGATCACTTTCTGCCCTGCTGATGTTTATCTCAAATAACCCATGGATTCTTCTGCTTAGAGCGTCTGCTACTTTATTTTCCTTACCCTTGATATGTTTGACCTCAAAGTTGAATTCGGTCAAGAAGGCTAGCCACCTTGCTTGTCTTGAATTAAGATCTGGTTGGTTAAACAAATATTTGACCCCACTATTATCCGTCAATAGTAGGAATTTTTTGCCCATTATATAGTGTCACCACATTTTTAAGGCATGTATTACTGCTGCCAATTCTAAGTCATGAGTGACATAATTTCGCTCGTGTTCTTTTAATTTTCGGGACTCGTAACAAATCACGTGTCCTTCCTAAGTTAGGACACCACCTAGTCCCTCTTTACTTGCATCAACACAAACTGTGAGGTCTTTATCTAGGTTTGCTACCTTCAAAATGGGTGCCGATGTCAATAATTCTTTCAACTTGTTAAAGCTGTCTTGACACTTTTGCGACCAATTAAACTTGGTTCCTTTATTTTGTAGTGACATGATAGGGTAGGCTATCTTGGAAAACCCTTCTATAAACCTGCTGTAATATCTGGTGATTCCCATGAATGACCATATATCCGCTACATCCTTAGGTACCGGCCATTCCATAATGGATTTTGTCTTTTTCGAGTCTATGACAATGCCTTCTGCTGAAATTACATGTCCTAGATATTGTATTTCTTTTTGATACAAGTCACACTTGTCAAAATTGGTGTATAGTTTGTCTTTCCTCAATGTTTGCAAAACTATCCTTAAGTGTTCATTATGTTCTTCTTCCCTTATTGAATAGACCAGAATGTCATCGATAAATACTACTACGAACTTGTCTAAGTACTAACTGAAAATGTTGTTCATCAAGCACATAAATGTGGCTGGTGCGTTAGTGAGTCCGAAAGGTATGACTACAAACTTGTAATGTCTGTATCTTGTTCGAAAAGTTGTTTTGTTTATGTCCTCATCCTTTATCCTAACTTGATGATAACCGGATCGTAAATCCAATTTTGAAAAGATGTTGGCCCCACCAACTTGATCGAGCAGATCATTTATCCTTGGTAAGGGGTATTTGTTCTTAATGGTCATTTTGTTCAATTATCTATAATCGATACATAGTCTTAGAGTACCGTCTTTCTTTTTCACACAGAGGACTGGCGCTCCCCATGGTAAGACACTCGGTCTGATATACTCTTTGTCCAACAATTCCTGTAATTGTATTTTCAATTCTGTTAGTTCTGGTAGACTCATTCAGGTAGGGTGCTTTTGAGATAGGGGTTGATCTGGGTAGTAAGTCTATGGAGAAATCTATTTCCCTTCTAGGAGGTAATTCTAGTATCTCATCTACAAACATGTCTCTAAATTCACGTAGGATAGAAAAGTCTTCTAACTTTGGATTATCTTATTTTTCTAATAGATTCATTACCTGGATGGCATAAACTTGACATCCCTTTCTAATACATTTCTTGAGTTGCATTGCTGAAACTTGTCTGATTGATACAGGTTTTGGTATGCCTTGGGCTGTTCTAACAGTGCCAAAATCATCTTTATAGCTAAGTATCTTTGTATAATAGTCTAGTACTGCTTTGTGTTGTTCCAACCAATCCATCCCGATAATCATATCATAAGATCCTAGGGGTAAGATGTTCAGATTCGTCCTTATCTTTTGACCACCTAAGTTGAACTCAAAATCAGAAATAAAGTCAACTACTTTCCTTTTAGTACATGTTGCTAGTTGTACAAGCCATGATTTTGCATGCTTCATTCTCTTAAGTTTATTCGATTTACTATATCAAGAGTAATATAACTTAACGTAGCTCCAGGGTCAATTAAAACAAAAATTCGAGTGTCATTGATTTTACCTTCAATTTCTACCACCGAGGATTGGTGGTCAACTTGTCGACCATCTATGGCTGTATTTATCCGATGCAGGCTTCTGCTCACATCTCCCACTATTGAGGCTTCCTATAAATTGTGAACAACACTTATGTTTACTAAAATTAAATGTGGATAGTTCCTCCTTAGATGAGGCTCTCCGCATTCCCAACACTTTAATGGCTTGCGGGAGTTGTCCCCAAACTTCTTCATTTTCAGGTTTACCGGTTTACCGCTACCTTGCACACTCGGGTGATTGGAGTGAAAATCCTTCATTGGGAAACTTTTTGTTGCATTCCGATAAGGATCTGGCTGGTATCCCTTCTTCTGCTAGTTCATTCAATCTTGCTTCTTATCCTTCCAGGCCTTGGGAAACTCTACCTGCTATTTATACTGGTCATAGCACATTCGTGCTTTCCTAAATACCTCACTCAAGGATTTGGGGTTGTCAAACTCAATTCTGTCCCTATAGGACTGTGGTAAACAACTTAAGAATCGTTGGATTTTTACCTTATCCTCCCAGATGTATGGTACGAACCTTAGTAGTTCCAGAAATTTATTTATAAGGTCCTCCATCGTCATCTGTCCAAGTCGTAACTCGTAAAATTCTTTCATCTTCCTTTCATAATAGCTTTTAGAAAGGTATTGTTTCTTAAAATACTTTTTAAAGTCGGACCATTCCAACTGTTTCTCCTTTAGGCCCTTGGCCAATTTCAGGTCCTACCACCAAATGTCGGCTTTCCCCTTCAAATTGTAGATGGCCATTCTGACCTTCATGTTGCTGGAATAATTATAGATCTGGAAGTATTTTTTGATGTCCAACAACCACGCCTCAACTTCTTCTCTTGTCCTATATTCTCCATCAAAGGTAGCTGGTTTAATCTTTTTAAATTCTCCTTCAAGGTGGTCTACTTGTTTTATTTTTTTGTCTGGTATAATTTTGTCCTCAGCTGAAGGTGTCCCTTCAGACGAACTGTCTCCTTTTTCTGTTTCTGGTCCAGAATTCTTGGAGGCCCTTTTGCTGACTTCTTCATCATGGTTATCATCTTTTGGGATTTTCTTGGTTGCTATACTACGCAACAGGACTTCATTTATCTCTTGTTGTTCCTGTTGTGCTTTCTTCAATTTTTCATTGTCGGCCTTGAAAACCTATCGTTCAACAATAAGATTCCTCATTCCTTCCATCACCTCCGTGGGTGAGCTTCCATCACTATTCTGTCTTAGATCTCCAGGAGGTCCTTGCTACAGATTTCCTTCCATTCTGATTTCTGCACCCTCCCGTGCTGCCATAATTTACAAAAATAGAAAGGGATTTCCGTTTGTAACCATAAGATTTATTAGTTTTACATACATTTATATGTATACTAAGTAGCTAGTGTGGCCCTGTTCAGGCCCAGTGTTGTATCTTTTACTCCGATA
>JASDQU010107982.1:42937-56170 GCA_032191745.1 Picea mariana | reverse complement strand
AAAAAAAAAAAAAAAAAATAAAAAAAAATCTTTATGACATCATTCAATTTATAATTCAATTTCATTTAAGCTTTAGAATTTAAGAGAAGGTAAGATAATGACTTTATTACACCAGTCTAGTTTACTTTGAACGGAAAGGCTTATGTGGATAAATTCTTCCATAATTCTATCACTTTCCTTAACTTTCAAACTACTCCAACATACTTATATGTATATATGCAGTATCTAAACTTAGGTCTCATTCTTACACACCAGTAGCTTACACATCAAGCATAGTTAACTTGAAGGATTCCATCTTGTTCTCTACAGTTCATGCCATTAAACAATAGTCTAATTACGAAATTTTGAATACTTAAAGGTGTATGACCTCATGGCAAGTAGAACTCTTAGGAAAAATCGCGCTAAAAATCTGCTTAATTAGTTTAATACGTTCATATACAATAATTTCTGTACTTGTCATGCCCTGTACACAGTGACTTGTAAAATGATCTGTTATTTCTATTCTACCTCTATCCTGGATGAAGATCCTCCATCATTTCTACTAGTCCATTCATTATAGTAATAAAAATTCCTACTAAGTTCCTATAGTTTTGTGAAAGAGGTCAATCGGGTTTCAGCGATTACAAAATGCTGAATACAAAAGAAACAAAAGACCACATTGTTTGCCAAATCACGAAATGTGGAAACACTGTGGGACCAACACTTCGGGGTTTCGGGGTTCAGGATTTTGTGATCTCAAATGCCTAACACCAACACACAACAACTCCCGAATTGTGAAAAATTGAAAGGAAAGTGGGACTAGCACTTCGGGGTTTCGGGGTTCGGGATTTCGTGAATTCAAATGCCAAATGCCAACATACAACAACTCCCGAATTGCGAAAAGTGAAAGGAAAGTGGGACCATCACTTCGGGGTTTCAGGGTTCGGGATTTCTCAAATTCAAATGTCAAACGCCAACATATAGCAACTCCCGAATTGCGAAAAGTGAAAGGAAAGTGGGACCAGCACTTTGGGATTTCATGGTTTATGAACGCACGATGCACAAACAAAATGGAACAAGAAAAACCAAAATGTGAAACACTATTAGGGTGTGGGCCCAACAATTTCGGGTTTTAGGGTTTACTAACTCCTGATGCAAAAACACTGCACGATGTGAACGCCAAATCATGAAAAAAACTGAAAAGGTATGGGGCCCAACGAATATCGGGTTTTGGCATTTGGAAATGCTTGATGCATGAACAACAGACAACGATAATCGTCGAGTCATGAAATTTGATCAGGCTGTGGGGCCACTTCGGGTTTCGGTGTTAGCAAGAACAAAAGAACTCCACGCAACTTGAACCAATAAACTCTGAAATGCCGAAAAATGAAAACATGAACAGAGTTTACAAACTYAGTAAAAAAAAAAGACAYAGAGTGACAAATTCAATTCAAAAATTGTTYYRGAYCTTCTTAAGGTTTTYRCAAATTTMTAAATTCRTTACAGACTTTGACTRTKGAAAGGGTAGACYRCTCTWTAAATAAAACAAGGGARGMATAAAATCTTCTGTTAGGCGTCAATTCCCATGATTGTTTTAGCATCTGATAAACAAAAGGGGTTTTCTAGATTTCCTTAACTTTCTTATGTAGACGGATTACTTCTAGTTTGCGTTTTATTTTCCAATACGTATATATGTGTATAATATATGAGTGCCCAGGTGATCCAGAAGGTTCTTGCTATTTCGTATTCCTCTTTAATTCTTAAATATATATATAAAAAAAAACAGGAAGTCTCTTTTAAGATGCATGATTGTTTGGAATTAGTGATACATTTAAATGTTTCCTTTCGACACAAAATGACTCAACTCTGATTGCTCAAATTTAGATCTATTTAATACTTCAGTCTCATAAATAAACCCATATCTATGCAGATTGGTCTTCTTCAAGTATTCAGAGTATCCTAGAATTTCAACTTCAAACTAAACCTATCCGATTGCTCAAATCATATTTAAATAATTTTGCCTAGTATTCCAGATTTTTGGGAGGGACCACTCTAGAATTTAGACTGTGATTGTAAATTTAATACCATGATAGATATCATCCATTGAAAGAATTATTTCAATTTAGAACAAGTAGATGCATAATATCAGTTACACACAAAACATCCAAGGACAGAGTAAGGAAAAGATTACATATCTGAACCAGCTTGTGGAAAAACCAAGGGAACAACCACATTCCTCCCAATTGTAGAACAAGGTAGCCAAACAACTTGCCCGATTCACCCCCTAGCCTGACCATGAATCCATGAGGGCGAACTTGGAAAAGATTCTCTTTAGTAATGTCCTAAAACTCCAGTAGTTTTTCCTTGCCTCACACTCAAGCAATGTTCATAACAACAAGTAAATCAAAAGTCTCCTTTCCCAACATACTTGGCAACGTCCTGCCTCCTCACATATGCTATTTATCCATTTTTCCCAGGTCCTTTTCCCTCCCATGGGAATTTTTCGCAGCTTTCTAAATCCCTGATTTTTAGGGGCTGCCAATGGCCAAATCACTAATTTGCCACTTGTAATAATCAGCCCAGAGGTAGTTCCAACATGTTCCCCACTCATGGAGTCATGGTCAGCTAAATTTAACATGGCTGTTCCATTTGTCCTCCTACAATCAACATAAAATATTATGTTTCCATACAAGTGTCATATTCAAATAGTTAGTTGGGTCAAATCAGGTCTCTCCCCAACAGTCAAAATAATTAATTACAATTACCAAATTCGAAATTCAGAATTTCCATAAATGGAAAAAAATTTCCAAATTCGAATTCACTAAAAACGGAAATAAATTTCCAGCAATTTTAAATTTCAAAATATTTTATTTTTGGGGATATCACAATACCCGGAGGGTGCTTCCATATTCGAGTTGCACTTGCACTGATAAGTTGCTCTAGTGTTATTTGTTGTAACTCTTCTTCCAATTAGTAATAGTGGTTTGCTTGCTGCATCTCAAAGGAACTCTTTCTAATGCGTGTTTTGGTCTTCAACGTTAGAAATCCTTAGTTTGTCATTGATCTTCTCACACAGTGGAAGATCAAGAGCTCCACCGGTCAAGAAACCTTTTGGGCCTGCCATCGATTAACTTGGAGCCACCACCACCACCGAGAAGGTGGAGACTTGAGCAGAAAGGGTCATTTGAGGTGACCGGGCCACAGGAAACTGTACCCGAGCCATCACTGATAGGAGAAAATTCATTTTCGGAGGGACCAACTATTTCTGACCTTGGAGCGGAATCTCTCGGTCTGTATAACTCTTCGATCACCGACTTGTCAGCGCCACTTATGATACAACTTGCCCCTCCAAGGGTAACACATCACGAGCATCAGATAATCCTGCAAGCAATGATGGAAGCAAATGTTTCTACTTCGTCAAGGAGTCCTCATACTCCCTCTACGGATACAAAAAATGGGGGCATTCCTCCTCCTAACTCCCCTTCACAGGTCTGAGCCACTATGGTATTGACCACCTCTACATCAGGCAATGGTCTGATTCCATCAATGGCGATGATCACTGCACCATTTATGGAGAGTGCGACGGGCCCTCCATTTTCATATGGGATGCCCAATGACACGAACTCGGTCCTTTCCTACTCCACCCTACATAATTTGGGTCTAGGGGTAGGGACCTCTAACACTCCTCTACAAGGGTCCATGTGGGGAACTTCAGTCCCTTATAATGCTTTCCCTTATAGTGGGGGTGATATACCTTCATCTTCCCCCTCGCTTGGCAGTGCTTCTCAGTAACTCGCTTGGCCAGACATGAATTACAACTCATTCAGAGTAGGAAGTCAAGGACCTTCTTCTAGTACCACACTGGTGGGTTCTTTATTGTTCTCTTTGTTCAATGCATTTGGTAACAACGGATTCTCATCAGCGGTCATATCGATTGGGGGAAACCTTGGTTTTGGTTCACAAAATCTTGAATAGGGTACTATTCCTGCATAGGGGGCACACATTTCTCAAGGACCTTGGAATTCGTGGTAGGGATCAATTTCCTCATCAGGGATGCCTACCGGGGGAAACCCCTTCCATGGTCAATGGAACCCCGGGCAAGGCTCAATACCTATGCCCATCAGATTGGCAAGGGGCAACCCTTTCTAGAACCTTTGGAACACAATTTCAGGAGCAATCCCTTAGCCTTCAACATCCTATTACGAGAGTCAGTCGATGACGTCTCAACCAATGCAGCATCCGAATGCTAGCCTAGGCCATGGTTTTTACCAGAACCCGGGCCAACAACCTAACTTTTCCTGGCAACTTGGTGCCAGCCAAATCCTAGGCTCTTATCCTCCTTTACATACTCAACAACCTAAGCTATCCTTTTTGGATATTTTGTATTTTCCATACTTGTCAAGATTATTGAATGACCTAATTTGTCACGATCCACGTTGGACTGCTATGCCGACCAAGTTTCCCTCAGACATTCCAAAGTTTGGAGGAAAGCCTAATGAATATACAGGAAATCATGTTACCACTTTTCACCTATGGTGCTCATCCAACTCTTTGAGGGACGAATCTGTCCAATTGCGTCTGTTTCAATGCAATCTTATCGGGAGTGCTGTGAAATGGTACATCGAGCGCAACCACTCAAGATACTCTACTTTTGGCGAATTGGAAATGGTTTTCTAAAACCATTTTCAATTACTCATGAGATACGATGCCGACACAGAACTATTGGCCAACTTTGAGAAAAAAAAGGTTGACCATATGTCTGATCACATTCGAGAATGGCGACGCCAGAAGAGTTTGATTGAAGTACTAGTTCCACCAGCATTCCTGCTGGAATGTTTCCTTAAGTATTTGGTACCCCAACTATCCAAGGATGTAGAAACGTCAAGGTTATTTTAGGAGGAAGAAGCGATAATGAGAGCTCAACAACTAGAGTTGATTTACTCTCAGTCTAGTTTTCTTTACGAAGTTTTTCTAGATGCGCCATGGTCTATTCTTGATAAGACTAGACACAAGTCTGGACCACATGTTGATGAAATTGTTGGTTCAGCACAAGCAAAGCCCATTGATCCACTGTCAAACCAATTGAAACAATTGTCGATACAAAAGAAAGTGGCCAACCCAACTCCTAGTTCAACTGCTCCCCCTACTCAGATGTTAGATGTACACAGCATGCAATCGACGAACCCAAAGGCCAACCAGCAGGCTGAAGGGAAAGGGGGATAAGAAACCCACCAATAATGTTGGTGGGGGAAACACATAGAGAAATAATTTGAAGTATCTGTGCAACCATTGCGCAGAAGACCACCTAACCCATGTATTCCCTTGATTCATAGAGGCCCAAAGGTTATTGGCATAGCAACAACCTGCAGTGTTAATGAACCCATTTCCTCATGGGAAATTTTTAACTCAAGCCTCTGCAAACACGGATGGGGGTAGTCAGGGACTCCCTTCGTCGTCTAGTAATCCCTCGACCTCTAATATTTATATGTTGAAAGGTGAAGCTCACATAGCTACTAGGGCACATGATTATAGAACACCAAGTACTACCAAAAAGGGTAAAGAAGCCGAAAACCTGTCTGTTCCTCTCCAGATCGAGAGAATGATGGGTGAAACAATGACACGCATTCAGAAAGAGGTGTTCAAGAAGGCTTCACATAATCCAAACATGAGGGCCACCCATAACTACTCTATGGTGGATGATTTGTCACAAAACCCTTGCGCGATGTTTGCTTTGGAGGTCCTCCAGAACTGCCCTTTGAAGAGAAAGGCTCTGCTAGTTGCCTTAGGATCCATTGAGACATGTAATCCGGGAACTATCACGATTGATACAACTAAATTGAAGCCTCATCTCCAATACCACGTCGCATTTCAGATAGTAGTGGATCACCCCACAAAAACTTCTACCTAGAATATTTCTCGTATGGTGGTTGATGAGGGCGCCTCAACATGCATGATGTCATTGGCGTGTTGGAAGGCCATTGGAAAACCCCTTCTGTCTCCTTCACCTACTTTTCTTACGGCTTTCGACAGTCATTCTTTTAGACCACATGGAATCATTCCTTCTTTCCTCGTGTAGTTAGGAGGGAAGACCATGTGCATTGAAGTTGAATTTGTCGATGCACCTCTCGACTACAACCTCATGTTAGGAAGAAGTTGGACATATTCCATGCATGCAATGGTTGCTATAGTTTTTTGGGCCTTGTTGTTTCCAAATGAGGGCCAAATCGTGACTATTGATCAGTTGTCCTTCTCTAGAACTGACCCTTCATCTGGTGCATCCACAGTCCCGATGATTGATAATCCATAGCCCGACGTTGTCAATGTGGGGGTTGGTTTGTGCCCACCTCTCATGGGTACTTTCGATTACCTGCCTCCTTCCGACGATGTCAAAATGATATCGATTGTCCTCGACCAGCCTAAGGTTGAAATATTTTCAGTTTCGTCGTTCCACACAAATTACTTTAATGATCCATGGATTCTTCCTTCCCCATCAGCCATGATGGAAGGGACAAGGCACCATGGCATGTTCATGCCCTTGTCTGCAACATAAGTTGCGTAATCTATAGTCCAACAAGATTTCGTTGACCCCGATCCGACTCTCGCACAGGAGTTAGATCCAATTCTCGAGTGTGCCTGGGCTCAAGGTTCCCTTGCCACTACCGATTCTTTAGACTCGGTCTTTCCCTTTAACGAGGTGATTTTAGAGGCATTGAATGGTTCGGAGAGACCCTGGGATGATCTCCATCACAAATCATATTTCCTCCCAGAGTTAGGAAGAATAGAGGCAGGAGAATTCGTGTTGACTATGACTAGAGATATATATTGTCCTATCAATCCTTTGGCTACGCATGCAATTTATGCCAAGAGTAATATGGAAAACATCTCTAAAATGATACCTATCGATGTCTCCAGAACCCCTGGCATCGTGGAGAATGTCTTCGTCGGAGCGGATTATTCCCCCAAGGAGATTCAGATCAATATAAATTTATTTAAATAATTTTGCGACGTTTTTTCATGGTCTTATGAGGAAATGTCAGGCATTGATCCAAGAATTGTTGAACATGAGATTACAACTTACCCTGACACCAAGCTGGTCTAGTGGAAGCTTCATCTGTTTAATCCTTAGAAATAAACAACTATTAAGGTTGAAGTAGAGAAACTACTCAAAGTTGGTTTCATCTACCTCATCCAATTGACTCAATGAGTGTCGAATCCCGTTCCAGTCAACAAAAAGTAGGGAACGATTTGCATATGTACGGACTTCCATGATTTGAATAAGGCCTATCCAAAGGACAATTTCCCCACCCCATTCATTGATCAGATCGTCGATGAATGTGCAGGTTGTGAGGTCTTTTATTTCATGGATGGTTTCTCGGGATACAATCGGATATAAATTAAGCCTGAGGACCAACATAAAACATATTTTATCTTTTCGTGGGGTACATTTTCTTATTGGAAGATGCCTTTTGGCCTAAAGAATGTTGGAGCCACTTTTTAGCAGGCAATGTCTTTTTCTTTCCATGATCTCAAACACCTAGTCAAGGTTTATCTTGATGATTTAAAGTCACGATCTTGGAAGAGAGATGATCATCCCACACACCTCTAGCTTATCTTTGAGTGATGTCGCTACTATCAGATTTTATTGAATCCAAACAAATGCATTTTTTGTGTGACGTCGGGTCATATTTTAGGTTTCATAGTGTCAACAACAGGGATCATGGTTGATCCTCTAAAGGTTGAGCAATAGTTCAATTGCCTCCCCCGTGCATAGTCCCTCAGCTTCAGAGTTTACAGGGAAAAGCCAATTTTATTCGGCTTTTTATCACAAACTATGCCGAGATCACTAAAGGGTTTATGCGTTTATTGAAGAAGGGAGTTCCTTTTCATTGGGATGAATTCGCTCAGTGCTCTTTCAAAGCATTGAAACACACCCTCACATCTTCCCATCTACTTCGGCCACCCAACTATAATAAAGATTTTGTATTGTATTTGTCTGAGGCAGAGTCAACCATCAGTATGGTCTTAGTTTAGGAGGATGATTTTATTGAAGAAAACGTCATTTATTACTTGAGTTGAGGCCTATTTGGACCAGAACTCAACGACTCCCACGTTGAAAAACTTGCGTTGGCAGCAATACATGTTGTCCAATGGTTTCGTCACTATATCTTGTTTCGCAATACCACCATCATTTATGTTGTGAATCCGTTCAATTACATGTTGACATGACATGTAATCAGTAGAAAGATCAGTAGATGGATTGTTATCCTCTAGGAATTTGACTTGGATTTTGTGTCTGTAAAATCTAAAAATCCATTGGTCTTTGCAAAACTTATATCAGAACTTTCGGTCGAGTCAGGTGATGTTACGCCAGAAGAATCACCAATTAAAGGAGATATTTTTAAAATTTCATCTTCAAACCCCTGGTATGGAGATATACTAGTCTATCTCTAGACTTTAAAGTACCCTACCTCTACTTCTCGTGATGAGCGTCGACGAATTGCCATCAGGCAAAAAATTATCTCATACTCAAAGACACTTTGTATCGTCGAGGTGTAGATTGCATCCTTTGTCGGTGCCTTACTCATGAAGAAGTGGAACTCATGCTTAACAACTACCACATTGGAGCATGTGGTGGTCATTTTTCTGGGTTGGAAACAACCCAAAAGATTCTACAAGTCGGTTACTATTGGCCAACGTTAATCAAAGATTGCATTGATTCGGTCAAGAAGTGCCACCCATGTCAGATCTTCTCACGGAAGATGAGGGCACATCCTGCTCCCATGTTTCCCGTCATCATAGTTGGCCCCTTCACCAAGTAGGGTATTGATTATACTAAATGACACCCCCCTTTAGCCAGGCGGCGCCGCTATATCATCGTAGAAGTAGACTACTTCACCAAGTGGGTCGAAGCTATGTCGACGTTCAAAGATGATGGAGAGATAACATCTCTCTTCTTGTTTAATCGAATAATAATAAGGTTCGACATCCCGAAGGATATTGTCACTGACCATGGAAGTCACTTTCAGAATAAAATGATGTCTGAGTTAATGTCAAAGCTAGGGTTGAGACAAGAACACTCACCACCTTATTACCCACAAGTGAATGGTTAGGTGGAAGCTACGAATAAGTCACTCAAGACCATTCTACAACAAACAATCAATTCAGCCAATTCAAATTGGCATTTGATGTTGTAATTGGCATTATGGGCCTACCAAACATCTATAAAGACTACCACATGTTTCTCACCTTTTCAACTTGTTTACAGGTTGGAGGCAGTCTTGCCTATAGAATGCCAGATCCCATCTCTTAAGTTGGTAGTACAGTTATTTCCAGACACTTCACCACTTGAGGAACACTTATTATATCTCGAGCAGCTCGATGATCAACGACGTGACACAGAATTGGATAACGAGGCTCATATGAATAAATTCAAGTGTCAGTATGATCAATCTGTTCATCCTCAGATTTTCTCCAAAGGTGACCTTGTCCTGGTCTATGACCAAGATAAGGATCCACTGCGGGAAGGCAAGTTCAAACCCATGTGGTCTGGACCGTTCATCGTGAAGGAGGTGTTAGCTCCCAAAATGAATCCATCACCATGGTTGTATTTTGTGGTTGATAGCATGGCTATTGGTAGTTTTCTCAAATTGGTTTTGAGTTTTTATAGCTGCAAGACTTAGCTTGTGATTTTTGTCTTAGAAATAAGATGACCCATAAAGGTCTTCTCTTTAAAATTTTCATAAAATGTTTTCAACAGCTAACGCGTGCTTAAGAGATGATGGTTAGCTGGTGAAAGTGGAAACTTTAAAAAACTAAGGAGCATTTCTCATAGGTCATTAGCTGGTGAAAGCAGGGATTTTCAAACATCCAAAGAGCGTTTCTCACAGGGTGTGCGCTAGTGAAAGTGGTGACTTTCAAACATCCAAGGAGCATTTCTCACAGGTTGTGCACTGGTGAAAGCGACAGTTTTCAACAGCCGAGGAGCACTTCTCACGGGTTGTGCGCTGGTGAAAGTAGAGATCACGTGTGTTTTATCCACGTTGTAAAAAATTTAATGATGATATCTTCAGCCCACGTCATGCAATCAAGAATGATGCGCTGGTGAAAGCGGACGATTAGGGAAACTCGAGTTGCATGTCTAAATTGGATTGCAAAGCGGATCTCGTTCAGTAATGCATGCTTCACAATCATGGCGTCGGAAATGGAAAATTTGAACCCATCATCCCAGGTACAGGAACAGTACCACATGGCTGGTGACATCAAATCGCCGCATCATTTCCCCAACACACATCACCCACAATTGTATGGTAAGTTTTCAATGTTGAAAAACAAAACCGAGTGTTTTCACCAGTGCAAGACCTCGGCCCAAATAGCATATTGCAGTATTTGGTGTGCAGAATCGTTTGAGGTTTTGAATTGCAAATGGTAAGAAGACGCAGTGGCTCTTTGTTGAGAAAATAATTGGACAGTCTGTCCTTCCTGTTAGTGATAAAAAATGCACTGGCATTTTTGAAAGAATGATGCTTAAACTTGAAGGGAACTTTTCAATCCCTTCCTAAGCTCTAAATGAAGATTTGAAAACACCATTGGAAAGCTTAGGATTTCTAGATGTCCATCGACTATTCAGGCATGAAAAAAAGATTTTCTATGACCGAGAAATTTGATTTTGAAAAATCTGCTCTTTTCACCAGCTAATTCGCCGAAAATTTTGCTATTTAGCTTGTGAAAGCGCCGCCTTTCACCAGATTAGGAGCAGATTTGTCGGTAAATAAGCTGGTGAAAGCCTGTTATGGCCAGAATGTTACGGTTTTCGCCCAGATTGTAAATTTTTGCATGAGAATGAATTGAAACCTCTTCTAAGGCTTTATTAATGAATTATCAAATCTATCTAATCAGCCACTTTTGGAAAATGAAGAGAAGAAAAGGTGTACAAATGTCATTTACCATCTTTAAAAGAGGCAGAATTTCAGGGTTTTGGGAGCCACATCACATAATTCAAATTTCATTATCAGATTATCAAACCAGAGAGCCTTGGGAGGCTGAGCTACACATCATCAGATTTCAACCACATTTTGAGGGCCAGCAGATTAAGATTTACCTTATTTTGAGGATCTATTCCTATTCTTTTGTAAATGTTGTTTGTTTACTATTTCTAGAAATTCATATCCATAGTTTTAGGATCTGATAACTGAATTGTTAAGCTATAAAGCTACAGAAGGAAGATGAATGAGGGAGGTTCGATTTTAGATACTTGTTATACTATGATTGTAAGCAGACTTGAGGGATAATACAAATATAGATTTCTCTCTTCTACAATATCAGATTCCTCACCTATCTCTCTCTGTTTTATGTAAATTGTTTTAGCTGCAGTGATTGTCATCTCACCAGTCAGCTCATAATTTACTTAAAATTGCTTTACATAGTTTAATAAGCCCTATAGATTGTATTTGGCTTGTTAGCTTTGTCTTCTCACTCACTTAATATTTGCCATCTGATTATTGTTTTATGAGAGATCTGTTCATTTGATTACCCATTTATGGTCTGAGTACTCAAGTTATGATTTGTTATCTCATTGATCCACCTATAAAATACCAAAAAACCATTATTTCTAAGTTACCAAGCATTCTTAGCTTACAACCCTGAGGAGTTTCTTGGAGTGATAACAAATTGGCGCCGTTGCCGAGGACAGGAGATTGAAGCTCAGCTTCCTTGGGAGACGATAAGATACAGCTTTGATGATAGACAAAGTCTAGACATCATTTGGTTGTAATCATCTATCTGGTGACTCCATGAAGAACGAATTCAGTGGTGACTCCATTGAAGACCTGTGACAGATCCAAAAAATATCATCAGAAGGAGACGAGCCTTACAAAAACAGATTTTTAGATCTGCACATTATCTACCTCAGGGATTTCAAGAGGTACTGTTTCTTATTTGTATCTAGACCATCTTCTATTAAGCCTATTTTTCTTAATCTTCATGTTTTCAGAAATCTAAAATTGAAACAAAAAACCTGAAGAGTGACAGCCTCCATTAGTTTCTGAAATTACAAACCTAATTTATGAGTTCGACATTGTGTATAACTCAAGGAAAGAAGTCTTACAAGTTGGCCTTAGGAGAGAACTTCTCTTTTTTTTCCATCCTTCACAAACAGAGAAGAATATATATATCCTTACTAGTCTACTTGTTGAAAAGAGTGTCCTAAAAGACCATTTGTGAAAGGTGAGGAAATCTAATCTAGCTGTTAGGGAAGATTTGCAAAGGCTTGTTCTTTCCCTGATCCATCTGAGTTTGAATAAGACTCCACTGGGAGGATCCATTTAACAAGAGATGAAGAGGCTGCACTTTAATTCCAGATATCAGTTTATCAGTCTGCTTCATGAATTATTGTTGTTTTTTATTAACTATTTCATGCTATTCCTTTTACATGTAAAGAGAATCATTTTCTGTTTTGTATATTTAGAAGACTACCATCCCGCTTTCATCTATCCATATTTAGAAGAAATAGAGACTCCGCAACCCTATGCTATATATGTTGATTTGATATCCTCATCACAACTTTCTCTTAAAAATGAGTCCTGTATTCCAATTCCTCTTGCATTTGATCACTTTTCTGACTTTGTCGAAATTGAAATTGACTCCAAGTATACTCAGACTTCAGTTCCTGTTGTTACTACTGCTGAACCTTTTCATCAACATTGTATCCCTTACGAGCAGCCCACTGCCTTTCAAACCAAGATTAGGATGAAAATGTTTAGGCCTTTAAAATTGCCCCATCCCATTCATCCTTATCCTCTTGACTGTTATGAATATCTTCCTTGTTTTTCCGGAGAGAATCAAGTTTCAGCTGAGAGGCATTTGGAATAATTTGAGGATTTTGTTGATCGTTTTCAGATTGTTCACGAAGATGTAATCATGAGATTTTTCTCTAAATCTCTAATCAGAGATGCTGCTGCATGGTTTAGGGGTCTGAGAGCTGATTCAATTGTCTCTTGGATTGATTTCTCTAATGCTTTCCTAAAGTATTGGGGCGAATACAAATCTTTAGATTCTTACCTCGCTGATTTCTATGCTTTGAAACGAGATCAAGATGAAGCCTTGCCTATTTTTAATAGAAGGTTTTATCGTGTTTATCATGACATACCTTTGGAGGTCCGATCTACAGAGACATTTGCCATGATATATTATATTATAGGTTTCCATTCAGAACTTGCCCTTCTTCTGTTAGAACGGAAGTCTCCATCCTTAATCCAG
>JASDQU010107982.1:25372-38686 GCA_032191745.1 Picea mariana | reverse complement strand
GACAAGGCCTATTGGCCCTACCATAGTGGACTACAACATTTTCCAATTGTTGAAATAGCTGGACCCAGGTCCATTGCACCCCAACAACATGAGGCTGCATAGATGGCGAGAGATCCTCGATCTTGGCCATGGGAATAGTACGGGTGAGTGCGGTCAAGTTCCACTCCACTCGTCTCAAAAATCTCTCAGCCTCTTTAGCTGGAGGTACCCCTGCTATTGTTGTTGATCCGACGACCACTACTGGTAATGCCTCTGGTCGTGGGCAATGCCTACTCCACACAAAATCAGCTGGATGCACTAGTCCCACATCTATACATAACAGATAAAAATTTGTCAAGTACTTTGGTATACATAAAAATGGTATATATAAAAAGAAACTAAAAAATTAAAAACTTTTAAAAGAAAACGTACCTAACTCTCCTCGCTCTGCTCCGAGAGGTACGGGCATGTCAGGATCCCTGGAGAAGTTGATATTGACATAGGGGTAGTCCTCTATAGCCAGAATCTTCCGAGACCACCAGTCGAAAAAAGTATCATCGAAGGTCTCAATGGTCCTCCCTCCCCCCTATCATGGCAACAATGCTGCTCATCTGCACACTGCTGGGAAGGAGGCCATGTGCCCCTGTATTGTCTCTCATGGACTAAGACTGGGTACCCTCTCAAAGAAGAAAGAGCACAGAATAGCCCCAAACCCAAAGTTCTTGTTGTTTCGTGCACGACACTCTGTGAGTTGTCTCTTCATGCACTCTAGCATGGTTGTGCTCCAATCGAACACTCATGCATTTAAACACTGTACTGCACAATGCATATGCACCCGGGAGGCCTGATATAAATCCACAAAACCATTGATCCACCCAATAAGTAAAACTATCACTTTTAGTGATAGGTTGGTGATTTTATGGATCGGTACCTGGGAACCCACTTTATCTGTTCCGGCCTCATAGTGTTGTTTCATCAACTCGGAAATGTTCTGAGGCTCAGAGGGAAAAGCACGAAGGTTGACTGGTTCCCATCTCCTCGAGATGCCAGTCAGAAAATAGATATCTTCAATTGTTGGAGTCAACGACTGTCCCTCGAGCATAAATACCTCTGCATCTAGGTGCCAGTAATCCACTAAGGCATTCAATAGCCTGGGTTGTGCCCTCATGAGTGGACACCAGAAGAATTTCCACAACCCACATTGTTTTAATGAGACGACAACAGCAAGAGCTTCCTAGACCAACGTATCAATTTCCTCATTCTCCCTCTCTCTCCAATGGACATACATTCTACACAATGTCATGTTCAAAGAGGATTCAAATAATGCATTTTCAATTTTTTTCATATGTCAGAGGGTGTACACGGGATGTACTGGGCACAATCGCGTATGTACATGGGTAGATTATTCTCTTCTCACATGCATATGCGAGTTGTGCTTAGACAACCTGAGTACATGCATGGCCGACCTTTTTAAAAGGTGCACACCCCCCAAAAAACAAAAAGAAATGCAAAAAGAAAGAATCGAAATGAAGGAGGAGCTATTTTGTACTTACTTGGTCTGAGCGGAAGTTTGTTTCATCCACTAAAGCTCCCATAATCAACTTCTTTCACAAAGGCGTGTTTTTGGCTTTTTGGTCAATTCTCAATTTAAAATGGTGATAATGATCTGCTAGCTTCTATTTATAGACCTTTTTGGCCCTTTTTGTCATTTTTTGACCCCCGTTGTCATTTTTTCTTACTTGAAAATCATGTAACGCGGTTCTTGAGTTTCTCATTGGATGTTACGATAAACTTTGCTTTGGTTCGGTGAACTTTTTAGGAGTTGGGGCACTTTTAAGGTCCATTGGTGAAAAGTCATTTTTCCAACTTTGTGCATTTAAGTTAGGATTCCACCTCCACTTATTGCACCTCGTTCTCTTTTTCGCTTTACCATATGATTGACCCCACCGAATTGCGACATGGAACCATCATTGTTGCTCTAGAAGTGTCGTAATTTAGTGGTAGAGCCTACCCTCACATGGATACCGTAGGTAGATCCTGGTTGCATTTTGGTGTCCATGTCATCGCTAATGACTATAGGCTCGGGAGTCCTTTTAGTCTTGTCTTGATTATGATTTTGAGCCTTCACATGTCTGATATATTATCACTATTAGCCTCACCCTCAGGACTCCCAAAAAAAAAATGGGTCTTCTTTTAATCCCTTTTCAGACCCTCTAAACATGAAAATATTGTTGAGCGATCTTGTTGCCCTTCATGCTCACGAAACTATAATTTGAAGGCATGTCTGGCCGGTAGTAGTTTACCCCTTTTTCAGTCCGGATGGTCAATTGTACAAACAAAGGTATACTCTAGGAACTTCGGTTCACTAGAATAGTATTCTCAAGTATAAGTTTAACCCTTTTTCAGGCATGAGGGACTACATTTACGAAAAAGGAACCCCCACGGAGTCCATAGTTAATCTCTTTTTAGACTCCCTAAAATTGAAAAGATCATTGAGTGAGATTGCTTCTTCACACTCGTTAAACTAATCCAGAAGAACATCCATTACAGAGTCCATAGTTAAGCTCTTTTCAGACTCCTTAAAATTGAAAAGATCATCAAGTGACTTTGTTCTTTCACAGTCGTTAATTGGTTCAAAAAAACATCTACTGGCATGAGTTTACCCCTTTTTCTAGCCTGTAGATTAAGAAGGAAAAAGATACACCTTGAGATATTCGTCTCACCGGGAGAGTTCTCCTCAGTAAATTTCACCTTTTTTGGGATAAGAAGACTAAATCTAGAAAAAAGGCAGCAAGTCCATAGTTAAGCTCTTTTTAGACTCCTTAAAATTGAAAATATTTCCAAGTGATCTTGTATTTATCACACTCGTTAAAATGGTTTTGAATAGACGTATTTTCAGTGCTAATTTATCACTTTTTCGATCCGACTAGACTATCTTTGAAAACGACACCCCAATGGAGTCTTCCTTTGCGCTTTTTCAGACTCTCTAAAAATGAAAAACCACTGAGCTTACCTTCTCTTGACTCGTTTAAAATTACATTGAAGGATGTTATCATTGTGTCCTATTAATCGCATTTGCATTCCTGCATATTTGGCCTAATGTCGGCTCCATGTTTCTCTCAACTGAACCTTTGAAGCATGCCTTATATGCAAGCCTTGTAGCACTTTTCCTTTGAAGCTTGACACCTTGACCCATGGAGGAATTTTCCCGAGTGTCCTTTCCCTGCACATGTCTCCTTGCTCTGATCATTAGTGTATTCCTTGTGCTTGGAACTAGTATGCTTGCAACACACATTCCTCCTTTGTAATGTAGCATTCTTTTATTCTTTTTCAAGCTTTCAAAATATTGAAAAAGACAAAAAAAATCAAATATACCCCAAAAAGAGGATGGGAAAAGTATTTTCATTTTATGGAAGCACAATGAGTCACCCTTGGAAAAAGCACATCCTTCTGTTTGTTCATCAAGCTTTGGGATTTAATATGACCTTAGGAAGTTGTTCTCGTAACATAGAGATGTGTCCTCCATTTGGTTATTCTTCCAGACATATGGAGATTTTGCATTGCATCCTGCATCGTGAACTTATGTCAATGTCATGTTGCCGGAGTCTGATCATCATTCGAGCTATTGTCCAAGGGAAGTTTCACCCAACTTGAGTTGGCCTTTTTGCAGTTTGTCTCTTGACCTCATTCCCGACCATCCCTAAAGTCCAATCAAGTCCTTGTTTGAAATCAATGAAGTTCTTTGCTTGATCACCAAGATCCTCTTGTCTGTTCCCCAACAAGCCGTCGAATATCTTTGGGTAGTGAAGTTGTACAATCACATTACACTCCTACCCAAGTTTTGAATATCTTTAGGTTGTTTCTCTAGCTCTGAAGATCTCATCTCCAACCATCAGGCATCGTTGGCTTCTTGAAGATGGATATTATAGATGTATATATTTGATTTTGAGATGTAGATATTTTGTGTGTTGAACTATAGTAGGTCCATTTCAATTTATATTTTAATTTCATGGTAGGAAGTGTTGAACTCATCGTCAACAATGGATTGAAGAGCCCATTCCTATCAATTATCAGTAAAACAATGCCTCTAGAAACCAGGAAGAAGTTCATTTTTCCATGGATATGAACGGAAACCATCCTGAAATGTAGAATGTAGAAGGTAGGATTGGTGCAACTTGAAGAAGAAGACTTGGAGTCCATCGTAGCCCAACTAAAAAGGGTTAGAATCAAAGGTAAAGTCGAGCCAAAATTGAAAGCATGGAGGCATCATGGTGTTACCAAAATAGGTTTCTAACCTTTGTCAAGGATGGAGTTGAGAGAATAAATAATATTGTTAGGGAGAAGAGGGGAAATACATTTGTTGAGACTATGGATGATATGCTACTAAACTAGATTCTAGACACAAGATTCTCTAGAATTAGAGACACAAAATACATTAGGATGGTTGAACTATATTGGAATGAAAAATAATTTATTTCTTGGGTAGTGGAAGAGTGGGGGACTCAACAACAAGTGCTCCTAGATAAGTTGGACTTTATCAACTGAAAATACAAACCCTGGTAAAACTAGTCTAGGGGATAGAGGTGGTGGTTGAGATGAAATACCTATATGAGTATAAAAAAGAAACAAAGGCTCGGGAAACCACTTAACCAAGATACACCTATGTAGGCTCAAAATCAAAGGCAAAGATTAATAAATCCAATGCTAAGTCTAAGTTTCTTTGTCTTGCACTCTCAATTTATCTCTAAATGGGAATCTCCTTTTCCCAACATCATAGAGTAGTCTATTGTTATCGTGTTCATAGGTAGTATGGTTATCTCTTGTTATTTATTTATTGTTATATTAGTACCTATTTATATTATGGTTAGCTCCTGCTATTACTCTAATGTAATATAGGACTTGTTAATTTAAACAATCATATAGACATTTTTTATTATCTTAAACTAAAATCTTTGGAGTTTGAACTCTAATACATAATATATGTAATATTTTTTTTGTATATTATTAATGAATCAGTAACTAAATAAAAACAATAATAACAATAATAAATTGAAAAAACTAAAATAAATTTTGTAATATATTCTTTCTACTAAAAAGAGAGAATACTTCATATATTTAATTTTGAATTTTGAGAAATCTCGAAAATTGTAGTTTCCCTAAAAATCCCATTTTAAATAGATCATTTTTCCATTAGCTCATAAGGAAATGATTACACACTAATTAATTGGATATAATATAGGTGAGTTGTTTTCTTTTGTTTTATCTAGAATATTGAAACCTAAATGTTGTTATCCGAGAGGGATGTGAAAGCACGACCAGTCATAGGTGATGTCATGGGTTCTCTGATGCTAATCAAACTTCATATAGTTGCATTCATTTTTTAATTCTTAGTTAATGGTTTGGTGCATATAATATACCTAGTATCCTTGATATCCCTCTCCATCATATTTGTAAAAGTTGAATATTTAACCTTGTTCTTTGAAGAGGGGTTAAATATTGAAAAGTGAAATGTGAAAAAAATGAAATAGTTTGTCGACTTCTTAATGAAAATATAATTATTATGTATATATGAAAAAATTAAATATCTCAAGAAGAGTCATCCGTAAATTTATTAAGGGGATTCTCCCATTCCCTTTTTCATTAGATTTTTTCGATGGGGCATCTCAGAGTAATAAGAAATGTTGTGGGGCAGTGGGAGTTATAAAAACATTTGATTCAATTATTTATAGATGGCATCTTAATGGTGGTGAGGGCACCAATACAAAGGTAGATCTCTTGGGTATTTGGGTGACCCTTACCTTAGCTACTCATCTATCTCTCCCAAATATCCAAGAATTTGGCGATTCCAGAGTGATTATAGAGTGGCTAAATGGCAAGGTCAACTGAAGGCTTGTACTATAGAAGGTTGGAAAATTAAAACTAAAAATCTCATAAAGAATTTTTAGGCTATCAGTTTTCACCACATATACAAAGATTTTAACAAAGAGGCAGATCAACTATCAAAAATAGCTCTTCTTGAACCTAAAGGAAATATATCTTTTTATCTTTGGGAACCTAGAGGAGCAGGCCGTATGGAACATTTGTCCATGTTCTGATGATACTATCTTTTTTGAGCTAGATAGTTTTTATTTTGTGTTCTTGAGTTCTAGAAGGATTAGCCAATACTACTATTGGTTGTGATCTTGTTTTGTGTTATTTTGATGATGGCATATCAATGATAAGACTGAATGTAATCAAATACTATATGATTGTTCTTTGATCCAAGCTTATTATCATTCCTTTCTTGATTGGGCTTTTGAACTTGAATGATATGATGTAAAAAAAAATATATTTGAATATAATTTTGAGCTAATTTTCATTTGGAAAAAACGTTCACATTGATAGATGTATATCTATGAGCACATGAGTGTACATTGTAAAAAGGGAGGAGTTGTAATTTGTTTTGGACACTGGGATTTATTGAAGATTTTTAAATTTTTGAAATGGAGGTTATTTCTTTTTTTCACTCATGTTTATTGACAGGGTTGTGAAAATTAAAAGAATAAGAGGCTAAATCATGCTTTCTTAAATAATTGGCACATGTTCAACAAGTTGATTTGGTTTAAGTGGATCTTAATAGGATATTTGATCTTTTTTTTTAATAACAAAACCTGATAATGTGTTAGTATAACTGCCAAGTTCTACATTACTAATGTTTATACATGAACAATACCAAACAATGATCCTAACTCAAAATTTTTACTGAGGAGAAAATTAAGAAGTGCAAGCTTGAGTGGATCCATAAACAATATCCCAATTCCCAACTCAATTCTCCAAACTCTTATTACCAAGTTTAAACCATAGGGTATTCATGAGGTAGACTTGATCGTGCTTTCATGTATGCATATTTAATTTAATTGTAGCCTTATAATTTATACTACATAATATTAAAGTTTCATTGATACATTTTTTTAAATCTACATTATTAAGATGATTGGGTGGAGAATTTTTCATTTATGAGATGTAAATGAAAATGTTAATCACAAACAAAGTCACACCACTAGTCAATATCGATGCATAAGTTTCATAGAGAGTTGTTGACTTGAAAGATTGTCTTACAGTATTTAAGTCAATCTCACAAGGATAAATCCACCTATGTTTTAAAGAGGTTGTACTCCTCTATTTCATATAGCAAGCAAGAAAATAAAAATGCCCAATAAAGGACCAAAAATTTTCTTGAAATAAATATTCACATGCAAAGAGTACCTAAGAAGGATCAGATATCTTACAGGAAACAAATATTCACACTATGTTACAATATTTATAAACCAAATATTATGCGCTAACATATGACGACATTTCCATCACAACATTCATCAAAGTAAAACACAATATTTAACAAACGAAAGGAAAGTATGGACCACATATAGCAAAGAACTCTAAATCATTCCATTGAATTCAATAAATATTTTGATAGACACATATTTGAAATCTCATGCTTAAAATTAAAGTATTGAGAAATCAATAATGTTGTGTCCTGAACTAGCTCTCTGGAAACCTCAAAAAAATAGATGTCTTAATAAAATGAGCAGTAATGTTTGGAGTTACAAAATAAAATAAACTATGTTTTTCTTTCAAAGAGGATTGGGATGGGGCTCCTACAGACCATAAAATGAAAGAGAGACATGGAAGAAAAAAGAAAACAGTGAAGGGTCATCCTTAGGCTCCAAAGGTTGTTGGGAATGGAAAAAGGAAAATGACAATTGACTAAAGAAGAAAAAATGGTGTAGGAAAGAACAAGGTTACTACTAGACTTACTGTGATGGAAATTTTGAACCCTTCATTTGACTACTGAGGAATCCTTTGTAGATGGTTGTTGTTGTGCTAGAGGTGTCATAACTGAGATCGGTGTTCCTATGGTCCCAAGAGCGAAATACAGATAGCTTAGTTCCGGATACCGTTGAAGCGATGGAAGCGGCATCCGCGCAAGCCAAGCAGTTTACAACCTAGCTTAATCCATTTCATAACCAGTCAATTGAGTAGACCCATAATCCCCTCTGCTTCACTACCTAGGACGCACTCCGTGGGGTAGCCTGACGCCTGTTGAGCACCGGTTGTAACTGATTCATGTTGATATGTCTCGGTTATCTTAACTAATGCTTTTGTTAGCCATTATTCCATATACTCCCTCATTGGAGAAACTATTATTTCATGCTTGGTTTTTATATCAAATAATCATTCTCTAGTTCCCTTAAATCAATACTTAATTGGTGCAAAGTGTCCTCAATATCATCATTCCTATTTTTATATCAGACAAGCCACATTTCCACTTATTCTTCGGAGAATTCAACCGAGTCACTAAATTCATTTTCCAGTGCAACTTTTAATGCTTCTAGTTGCTCTAATATTTTCTACTTAGACATAAGTATGGTATCCATTAATAAATAAGGGTCATCTAATTATTTTGTAAGATCGACAAGTTTTAGAAATATGTCACCCCTCTCAATATTAATTGCATCCAACTCAGAAAACAATTATATTAAACATTTAATCCTTTTCATCCAACAAGTGTTAATCTATTTCATTCAAATACTGGAGGGAAGGTTTTTTTCTCATATATGGGTGTCACTTAGTCTTGAAAATTGTTGTGCAAATGTTCCCACTTCTTCTTTATAGGAAAACCTTCATCATTTTCTAAGTCCTTTTGGAGATATTCCCTAATGTGCTTAATCCTTGTTGAGATGTTGGTTGAACTCTGTGATAATTCCCAGACTTCAAGTATTAGGTCTATTCTCTTCCAGATACCATCTTTGACATATTTTCTTACTGCCAACAATAGATAGGATGAACCCCTCAATTTTGAACTTCTTTTTGGGACATCTTCAAGGGTAAGTGTTGGTTGAATTACAATTATAGGTTCGGAAAATAATGGTTTTGAATTAGAGATTTCTCCAATTCCTTTAAAAATAAATTTTCTTTCTCAATATCAAAAATAGATTCATTTATTGTTTCCCTGGTTGCTTCGTGAAATTGCACAATTTTTTAGGGGGGAACCCCCTAAAAATCAATTTATGATTTCCATTTCTCAAAAAATTTCTTGTTTTTCATATTAACTTATTATTTTAACAATTTCTTAGAATTATTTTGGTAGGCCATGTGATGAAGTGTAACAGACTCTTCTTAAAAGATCTTTGGCTCTTGTGAAGCTAGAGCTTCAACAATTTCCCTAGTTTCCTTCAATATTTTCTTTGATCAACTCAATTATTCTATCACTTCATCTACTTCCATGGCTCAGGGATTTTCCTCAATTTCAGGTACATCCATTCTTTTTTTTTTAGTTTCTCTGTTTGTTTTAATGGAAGTTGTTGGAAGCAGACCAAAGCAGAAAAGAAGGGCGATTTTGGGAAAGAAAGCATGCACGAGGAAAGCGACAACTGGAAGGAAGAAAAACACACACGAATGCAGGGAAGACCTAACGATGGTATGGTTAGGGTTTTGGGAATATATTGTAATGGTTGAAGAGCCAGAAAAGATATAAATATTGATACTTAGGTATCACAGGGGGTTCAGTGGGGAGTATTATCGAGTTTAGCTAGTTATTTATGAGTTGATGCGATATGTAATATTTTGTTGTATGACCTATTTTTGTAAGCTGTTGAGATGAAGAGGACGAAGGAGGGAATATCTTGAGGGTTGGATCTCAGGTTACGGAGCCTGGTGCGATCTAGTCTTCCTCATATAGATCTTACCCAATGAAGTAGAGTTGTAACGCGCGCGGAACTGTAGATGCATAAATAATATAATAAAAGAGTTGCGAGCCAGATCATTATGGATGTAGCCCAGGAGGGGGTGAACCACGGTAACATCTGTGTTATGTGATGAATGCATGCATATATTTATAATCTTTCAGTGGTTATTTCTATGGTAATGAATGAGTTTCTATATTTCCCTCTTATTCACAAATGACAGTATATTGAATTTCCAAGTTATAATAGTGGTTTAATATATAGTTCTCATATCTCACACTCAAGCCTAGGCTGTAAACACCTGAGTAGTACAACCACCCATTAAAGTTATCTCAGGTGAAACTACACAACGCATTTTGTGCGTTGTGTTTCCTTCTAGTTTACCAGGAGGGTCGATAGTTTTAGAGGCTTTGTTGGAAACTCGAACAAACATGAACACTGGTTCCCTTAGTATGAAATTGGACAAAATATAAGATTAACCAACAAATGGTTCCGTTGTCATTGGTAGGAATAGGAGAGGATTGAGTAGATGAGATAGATTAAGCAAGAGCAGAGAAAAGAAGAGTAAAGAAAAAGAAATCAATAAGCTACTAGAAGGGGATGTTGAGACCGTGGAATCCCACAAAAGTATAAATTGAAACTTGGCTAAGAACCAAAGAGATGGAGTTTTCACAGAAAGATAACCTAAACCCTAGAATAACACCCCGTAAATATCTTGTGAAATACGTGTTTACTGATTTACGCAAAGTCTTTTTCTTTGATTTCCCACACTTATTGTAGGAGTGGATACTAAGGTTGAAGGATAAGCACACAATGAACCAGATTCGATAGCTATAGTGGACCCTAGTACAGATCGAGCAGTTACAATAGGTAAACAACAAATTCACTCGCACGATAGACTTTTGGCTTGACAGTATTGTGGCAAGATTTATAACAAAGTTTGCAGTAGACATAGTGAAGTCATACAACGTAGTGAAGAAAGAGTTTCTACATGGACCTCGATGAAGGTACATTCGATCATTGTATACTTCTATTAAGATACTACTATATAACAAAGGTGTACCGACAATGGAGTTAGACAACTAAACTTGCCTGCGTGCATGGGGGAAGGGGGGAATCCTTGATAGAGAGGATAAATGGAAGGAGGAAAGGATAAGGAAAAGGAGGAGGAAGCCTTGGACCCAATCATGATGGACGAAGACCAGATCAAGAGGATCATGGCGACAACTGGAAAGACGCGTAGCGGAGTACCCTACCAATATAAGGTGAATACCAAGAAGAGATTCGTAGCCGCGAGGGAAGGCTTGGAAAGTGATGAGGAATAGGTAGATGATCTCCAGGATGTGGAGCATACTGAGGAAATCCTACGCACAACATATGAGAGGAAGACGAGAGGTCCACGAACAGGAAGAGAAGGAAAAAATCCTATCCATATCAATGTCAATGTGGAACCCATAAACCCATGTGTGACTAATACACCAAAGAGAACACCATCATTTAGACAACCGAAGTTTAGAAGAAGTTAGAGAACATGAAGTACATATGCATAAGGAACAACAACTAGAGGATCCAGTTCAAGAATCACTAGTCAGGTATCTACACCGTGTGGAGGTAGTAGTTCGACATTCAGAATGGAAGGATACGATCCCACCATCAAGTTACCAGAATTTCGAGGAGAAGCAACAAAAGACCTTGAGAAACACTTGTTCATTTGTTCAAAAATATGGGAGGAAAAACAAATCACTGATGAAGATACCAAACTTGTGCAGTTAGCTATTATGCTAAGAGACCGTGCACTAGACTAGTACATGAGTCTAGATGCAAACAATGCACTTGGGATGACAAGGACACTGAAAAACATTAATAAGTTATTCATAAATGAGTTCCATAAGCTGAGCTTAGATGATCAATACATGAATGAGATGGTAGAAATCCGGAAGAAACCAGGAGAATCTGTATGGGAGATTTACCAGATATTCAAGTGACTGAAGGGAAATTTAAAATATCTCATGACCAATATGTAGCATTGACACCTATTTGTCAACTCACTGCTCCCACACATAAAATACCCATTGCGACAAAAAAAGTTGCAGACGTAGGAAGAGGCTCTGCAAGAATCCCCGCAACTAAAATAAAACTAGTATCAGTAGATAGATCCAACTATTGAATAACTAAAGGAGGATTTGAAGAACTTAACGTTCCAACTAAAATAGAATAAGAATAAGGATAAACAGGAAGTCATTTGGTGTACTACATGTAGAACAAAAGGACACAACAAGAACGAATGTCCAACATTTGTGCAATATATGACAGTAGGAATGCCAAACCCATTGCAAACAGGAGGACTATGGTGCTAAATATGCAAGAAACCTGGTCATGATCCATATCACTGCCCGATGATGCAAAAATACCAGACAGTCCCAAAGAGTTCGTATTGCACTTTTTTCAAGTCAGTAGGCCAAGTTGACAAAGATTGTAGAACTATGGAGTTGATGCGAGAAAGGACATTAGATGCATATAGAGTGTAGGAAGAAATGATGGCTGGGAAATTTTTGGGCTCTAAAGATGTCCTAAGAACAACCTTTATGCATCAGCCGAAAGTAGGTGTTGGCACAAGCATTTTGCTTGTTTCCTACGTAGGTTCTTACCTTACATTTTCAATACCTCATCCTCCAGAGATGAAACACCTGTAAAGGAACAACAATCGTAAAGGGAACAACAATTGTTCTATTCAAATGAACAACACTTCCTGTAAAATGAACAACAATTGAAACAAGGGAATGACAGACGTTACATTGGGCTGAACTAATGTTGAATTAATTGCATTGTAGTACTTTCCCAACTATCTAATTTGTCAATCCGAGGTTCGTAAACTTACGAAGCACACACAAATTATATGCAGGATTGAAGCGAGACTAATCTAATCTAATGTCTAAGCTATAACTGAAATTGAATCATTAATCTAATGCAGGAAATTGAAACACACAACTTGGAATTGAATTTCTGCAACATACGACTGAAATGAAATTGCGTAAAAGAAATTAATCTAGGAATGGAGAACTACATGAAGGAAAAGAAAATACAACATGTGAAGAGTTTAATGACACAAAAACATATGTGAGCTCACACCAATGAAAAAATCCTACATTACAATAATCAAATCAATATTCATAACATAATAATGAAAGCATGAAAACCAAAACTATGAATCAAAGCTAAGAATCTCTTTCTTTCAAATCCTAATGACTACTCTCTTTCTCATCCTAATTACTCTCAATTATTACTACTTACCCCCTCATGAAGAGAGAGCACTCTCTTTTATACATGAGAGTCTTGAAGATAAGATAACCATCTCATAATTACAGATCTACTTTTCTCTCAACCTATTTCCCATTATTACAAAATATAATCCCTTCAAATCCTCACACATATCTCTCATATATCTTGGATAAGATATGCCAACCAAATCTCCATGATCTTCTCCTTGGAATAGGCTTGAATTATCTCCTCAAATCTTGAAATGGTGGAGGAAGTATTCGAGAAGTCCTTTTGAATTAATCTTTCACATATTCCTACACATTACAAAGCTCACACATTTTTGAGATATATA
>JASDQU010107982.1:10972-21943 GCA_032191745.1 Picea mariana | reverse complement strand
TTTTTAATTTTGTATTATTCCTAGATTTAAAAGAGAAATTTAAACAATTAAACAAAAAAATTGATTAGCAAATGGAGATATATAATTTGAAATTGAAGACGAATAATCGGATTGGGCATTTTTTCATTGTCAACAATTTATCATTCCTGAAACTTCATAATCACCCTACTTTCTGATCCTCGCGATCACACGAAGCGCAGAGGAGAGCATACTTATTCTAACAAATAAAAAAACTTGAAAATGAAATCCTACGTACACTACGCTAATTAAAAATGAGAGATTAGTTACGTGTAGTCAAATAGCCAATGTAGCCATGCACACAACAACAATAAGAATATGTTGTTTTTCAATTTCGCAAATGACAATCGGAAATATATATGAATGTGCGAAATTAGCTGTTGAAACTGTGAATTAAAAAAATAAATAAATAAATAAATGGATCTAACCTAATACTCGCTTGAAACCATTGTTCGATCAGGCCTTCGTAGGTGCATTGTTCCTCGCTCAGATCATGCTGTAAATCCTCTTCATCTTCCTCGATCTCCTTTTCGATCAATTGTTCATCATTGGATGCATAAGAGTCTTCAGATGTTGGATCTTCAATTGTTTCTAGAGGAGTATTTGAATCTTTGATCCTTGTGAAGATACCCTCTTCCTGGGAAGAGGAAATCCTGACATCTGCTAGGATTTGAGTGAGTAGTTCTAAGTTGAAATTCATTGTTAAATCATGTTAAAAAAAAGGATTCTAATTTTCTTACAACACCCAAATCAAAATGAAAAACTTAAATAAAAACACTCTTACTCAAACATATAACAATTAATCTTCATAGTTGCGGAAATTAAACACTCTTGATAGTTGGTAGGGACAGTGAGGAGTCTCCACTAAAGTATCTTCTATGACCCTTAGAACCAACACATGTAGATTACACTTGCAGAAATTAAACACTCTTGCATAAATTGAAATTTGGAGAAATTGAAATTACTTTTACCTAGTTGGTAGGGAGAACATGAGGAGTCTCCACTCAAGTAGCTTCTATGACCCCTTACCAACACATCTAGATCACACTTTCATGAATTTAAATGAAAAATAAACTAATACCTCGATCCATCGTGCTTCCCTGGCAACGACACCAAAATGTTGGGCTCTAAAGATGTCCTAAAAACAACCTTTATGCATCAACCGAAGGTAGGCGCTGATGCAAACATTTTACTTGTTGCCTACATAGGTTCTTACCTTCTATTTTCAATACCTCATCCTCCAAATATGCAACACCTGTAAAGGAACAACAATCGTAAAGGGAACGACAACTGTTCTATTCAAATGAACGACACTTCCTGTAAAAGGAACAATAATCGTAACAAGGGAACAACATTCGTTACATTGGGTCCAACTATCTAATTTGTCAATCTGAGGTTCATAAACTTACGAATCACACACAAAGTATATGCAAGATTGAAGCGGGACTAATCTAATCTAATGTCTAAGATATAATTAAAATTGAATCATTAATCTAATTTGGGAAATTGAAACACACTACTTGGAATTGAATTTCTACAACCTACGACTGAAACGAAATTGCTTAAATGAAATTAATCTAGGAATGGAGAACTACATGAAGGAAAATAAAATACAACATATGAAGAGTTTAATGACACACCAACATATGTGAGCTCACACCAATGAAGCAATCTTACATTACAATAATCAAATCAATCTTCATAACATAATAATGAAAGCATGAAAGCCAAAACTATGAATCAAAGCTAAGAATCCCTTTCTTTCAAATCCTAGTGACTACTCTCTTTCTCATCCTAATTACTCTCAATTATTACTACTTACCCCCTCATGAAGAGAGAGCACTCTCTTTTATACATGAGAGCCTTGATGATAAGATAACCATCTCATAATTACAGATCCACTTTTCTCTCAACCTATTTCCCATTATTACAAAATATAATCCCTTCAAATCCTCACACATATATCTCATATATCTTGGATAAGATATGACAACCAAATCTCCATGATCTTCTCCTTGGAATAGGCTTGAATTATCTCCTCAAATCTTGAAATGGTGGAGGAAGTATTAAATAAGTCCTTTTGAATTAATCCTTCACATATTCCTACAACTTACAAAGATCACACATTTTTGAGATATATATGAAAACATGTCGATTTTCTAATATTTAATAACAAATTCCTTTTAAATATTAAAATGAATAAAGTGGAGAATAATAAGGTGAAACCCAAGTATATTTATAAAAATGATATCATGGAAGGTTAATGGGGAGATGAAATGTGAAGAATGATAAAGGGAAAGGTGGATGAAAATATGACATTTTTGAGCCCCAACAGAAAGTCGTACCACAGTTCAATCAAGTACCAGATCCATACAACACTACACAACAACAATATAATACTGAACAACAACCATATAATAACACACAACCACAATACAACACAAATCAACCTCAGTACAATACCATGCAATATAATCAGGCGTCTCAATATAACACACCAAGGGGAGATCGAGCAGGCTACAGAGGTGGATGATGAGTGAGAAGAGGTTTTGGAAGAGGTAGAGGACTAGTGGTATGTCATAATTGTCAACAACCTAGACACTCTACAAGGGAATGTCCACTCCCACCAACAACATGTATGTATTGTTGCACATCGGACCATGACACAGAAGAATGTCCAACACTATTAGTAAAAATCCAGGAAAAGAGAAACCAAAACAACCAGAATGTTCAGTGGATCTCAACCGATGCAAGGGATGAAGGAAAAAACATCAACATAGTCACCCACGGAGGAGATAAACCAGGGGATGATGCTGCTCGACAAGAGCTAGCACGTAATCAATGGGTGAAGAAGAACACCAAACCAAGGAAGCAATTCGACGCACAGAAGGAGAAGGAGATATTTAAGCAAGCCCGACAAGAATTTTGGAAGGACGACATTGCGATGACTTCAACTACACAACAAATAAAGGAAACACCATAATAAGAAATGCCTTCGTTATTGGATCATACCAACCAAATGAAACCCATGGGACAAGTAAGTACAATCAAAGGATTTTTTCAATCATGTGTAAAGGTATTAAATGATCCATCATCTGTGAAAATATTGCAAAACATACTAGAAAAATGTAGCATCGAGTTGGAAGGACAACTAGAACAAAAAATAGTCAATCACCTACATACAAGGAGAAGAATTAGTAGGGAGTTCAGACTGAATGCAAACATTGGATACTTCAACATAGGAGACATCATATTGGATTTGGGATCTGAGGTCAATGTATTACCAAAGAAGACATGGAAATGCATGGGAGAGCCCACATTAGGATATTCACTTGTTCAACCGAAATTAGAAAACCAACATAGAGTCCTACCAATCGGTAGGCTGGAAGGAGTGATAGTAGACCTGGATGGAGTGTGCACGAAAGCATAATTTGAAGTCATTGAAATAGTGTACGACACAACACCTTACCCATCATTGCTTGGTCTGGATTGGGTGTTTGACAACCAAGCCATAATCAACTTGAAGACCTGAAAAATGACATTTGATTCAAGAGAATACAGGTTCATCATGCCATTAGATCCATCAGAAGGGGAGAGGTTTGTAGAACCTACTTGCCTAGACTCAGAGGAAATCATCCAGTTGTACAGAACAACTGTGCGTGATGAGGATTACGTAAACCCAACTACAGATGTAATACTTAGTTGGCAGAGCATTACTTCATGGGAAACAGACTCAGACACCAGTTTAAAGAACTGGCAACAATGATTACATGAAGTTTCCATGAGAAGATGTGCATGAATAGACTGCACAGTAAGATGGGTAGGCACATAAATAAGGGAACCACCTAGTTTCCATGGAATAAACGATCTGGAAATGTTCTTGGAACAATATGAAGATGAAGTTCCAGAGAACCAAAGATTGTTAGCACTTGATATAGCACTCAAGGCCACACCTGAAAGATGGTGGGGCACACACAAAGAGACAATCACATATTGGTACCGATGTAAGTGGTTACTGCGCATAAGTCTTAGCGCAGAATAGAGAAACAACATGCAGTAGAAGTACGATGAACAGGGGGCACCAACAGAACATTTGGAGACATGCAAAACATTGTGGAAATTGACACCCCTAGAGGAATGGCCCCATTATTTTGTACACACTCTAGAGGGCATACCAGTGAATTGGTACACAGACCAGGAATTGAGCAAAGAAACTGTGACCTAGATGACATTGCAACAGAATTTTGCAGTCACTTTCTCATTTGAGCATGACAACCCCAACATATATGCTGCTCTTAAATAGATAAGAGAATTGATATTCATCAAGGGACTAGAAGTCGAAATCATAACAGAAGAACAACAATAGAACAAACAGGCAGTCAAGGAATTGTTTTCATGCTACCATGTGCAAGAGGAAGCACCAAATGAAGACGATACGCGTGATATTTAGATCTAAGAAGCAGAAGGCGAGAGAGAAGTGGAAGGTCCACCTATAGAATCAGAAGTTATTTCCACGCCGCTCAGGATAAATAAAGTCAACATCGGGATAGTTGAGAATCCCAAGATGGATAGCATTAGAAATTACTGAGATGGGCAAACGGTAGAAAGCATAACATATTTATTGTGTGAGTACAATGACCTGTTTCCCACGACATTTACATAGATGAAGCATATAACAAGAGATCTAGGAGAGATGAAGATACCACTCAAACCTAAAGCGAGACCGATCAGACAATGACCATAAAGATTGAACCCAATATATAAGAAGAAATTCAAAGATGATATTGACAAGATGCTCGAAGCCAGAATCATAGAACCAGTCGAAGAATCAGAATGGATAAGCTCGATGGTAGTTTAGGAAAAGAAACAAGGAGGAATATGGATATGTGTCGACTTGAGGAAGTTGAATGATGCATGCTTACATGACCCATTCCCTACACCTTTCACAGACAAGGTGTCAGAGAATGTAGGAGGACATGAAGCCTACTCATTTACTGATGGTTTCTCAGGCTACCACCAGATCAAAATAGCATAGGAAGACAGATACATGACCACATTTGCAATAGAATGGGGATCTTACCAGTACACATTCATTCCATCTGGACTGAAGAATGCACCAACAATATTTTCCAGGGTAGTCATCGTCGCGTTTAAGGAATTTATCCACCAGTTTCTAGAAGTATACTTGGATGATTGGATAGTCTATAGTTTGTTGAAAGAACATGTAGAAGTCTTACGCCTGATGTTATAAAGATGTAGACAGTGCCATATATCACTTAAAATTAAGAAATTAATATTTGAAACACCGTTTGGGATACTATTAGGCCATATAGTATGAAAACAAGGTTTACTAATAGATCCTGCAAAGATCGCAGTAATTGTTAACTTGCCAGCACCAAAAACAGTCTTTCAGCTAAGAGCGACATTGGGTCACACATGATAATATAGGAAGTTTATAAAAGGGTACACGTAGATTACTGCACCAATGGAGAAGATGTTAATAAAGGATACTAAGTTTTAATGGAATGACGAGTATCAACACGATTTGGATACCCTGAAGGAAAAGATGGTCACTGCACCAATACTAGTATTTCCAGACTGGGAGAAGAAATTCCACGTGCATGTAGATGCATTGGCCATAACACTTAGAGCTATCTTGGTGCAGCCAGGGATGGGAAATTTAGACCACCCTATATCCTTTGCAAGAAGGAAGCTATCAGAATCAAAACAAAACTACAACACTACATAGAAAGAAGGCCTAACTATGGTTTATGCACTACAAAAATTCAGACATTATTTATTGGGAAAACACTTTAATATGTTCACAGATCACTCAACCCTAAAATACCTAGTCAAAAATCCAATGTTGGGGGGGAGAATTTGTCAATGGTTACTGCTATTTCAAGAGTTTGACTTCGAAGTCATAGTCAAGCCAAGAAAATTGAATGCAGGACTTGACCACCTATCAAGAGTCACAAATGGAGAACCTATGAATTTAGATGACAAATTCCTGGATGCACAATTATTCTCAGTCCATATCACTAATGAATACTTCACAGATATAATTTAGTACTTGAGCACAGGTAATACGCCACAAGAATATAACACCGCGCAGAAGAAAAACCCGGTAGTCCACACTGTTGACTATCAACTAATTGTAGGACACTTATAAAAAATGGGCATAGATAGCATCTTGCACAGATATGTGTTAGAACACGAAATTCCAAGAGTGTTAGGATAAGCCCATGAGGGGATAGAAGGAGGAAATTACATAGGCAAAGATACTACGCAGAAGGTATTGCGCGCAGGACTATGGTGGTCGATGATTCACAGATACTCGAAGGAGTACTGTCAAATATGCGATGTCTTTCAAAGGGTAGGTAAACCCAATAGAAGGGATGAGATGCCACTATGACCACAAGTAACATTGCATACATTCGATAAGTGGTAAATAGACTTTGTGGGACCAATCAATCCACCAACAAAAAGAACAAGAGCTAGGTACATTATCACCGCGAAGGACTACCTAACAAGATAGGTGGAATCTGCACCAGTGAGGGATTGCAGCACAGAAACAATAGCACACTTTTTATTCGAACAAGTAATCACTATATTTGGATGCCCAAGAGTTTTGATGAGCGACCAAGGAATGCACTTCATAAACAACACCATCAGCGCTATGACTGAAGAGTTTGAAGTCCATCATCAAAAGAGTACACCATATCACCCACAGGAAAATGGCACAGTGGAAGCATTTAAAAAAATCGTCAAGAATGTGTTGAAAAATATCTGTAATATCAATAGGGATGATTGGGACCTCAAGGTACTAGCAGTATTATGGGCCTACAGGACTACGTGAAAAAATTTGACAGGGCACACGCCATTTAAATTTGTATATGGGCAGGAAGTAATATTTCCATTGGAATTATAAGTACCAAGCTTCCGCATAGAAAAAATTACACAGATGATAGAATGAGGCGCAATACAGGAGAGACTAAACCAACTAATGACCATGGAGGAATATCGAATCTTAGCAGGATTTCACCAACAAGTTCAGAAAGCAAGGGACAAATCTTGGCATGATAGACACATCAAGAAGAAAACTTTCAAGGAAGGAGATCTAGTATTAATGTATGACAACAAATCACTTCAGCACCCATGGAAGCCTAGAATGCACTGGTTAGGACCTTATGAAGTAAAATTTGTCATAGATGGAGGATTTGTACAGTTGAGAGACTTATCAATCGTAGAAATTAGACGGATGATCAATGGGAGCCAACCGAATCTGTACAAGAATAGTCGACTACCCACTGCACAGTAAGAAAAAAAAAATAGAATGTTAAACAATGCCAATAGAGGAAAAGTGCACTGAAAGAAGAAAGAGCACACATACTTAGGAATACAAATTTGTCTAGAAGAAGGACAACGACCACATAAAAAGGGAAACAAACGGGAAACAGGAAGATGACAAAAGCAATACGACATGACAGAATTAGGTGGAATTGAAGGTCGGAAAAGACCAATGGGATGCCACATTAATTGCACCCACTGGAGATGGAAAGGCAGAGCAATGTCAAGTAAAAAAGAACTAGATGTGCAATGAACCCATAATTAAGGAAGCATCCTCGACAAGCTTCATGCGAAGCCCATACAACACATGAACGCGGGAGCAAGGAGTCAATTTGCGAAAAGAGAACAGATAGAGAGCGATAGAAGATAAGGAACACAAAGAGAAATTCACATAGGTCATAGAGACCATTCAAATTCAACAAATGTTTGACACTCACCACCATGGCACCACCAAAGCAAGCAGAAGCAAGCCAGAGTGCCAGAAATCCTATAGTTAGAACCAAGTCACAAGTACAATTGGGACAAGGTGAACAATAGTTGTTGGAGATCGTCAATATCGACGAAATCCCATCCCCAGACACAACACTGGTAAACCCCATGTTGTTCCTAATATTACACTTAAGGCTCAAAAGGGTAATGTCAAGGCATCATAAATATGAATCAAAGCTTTGAAAGGTGTTTTTTCTTCCGTTAGTTATTTAAGAATTAATCCTCAAATGAAAATAATGACAGAACATGACAGAGGCCGTAATTTGTCATCTGAGTCGATTTATAAAATCAAATGATGTGAGGGAAACTTACAAAACTGTTAAACAAAATGAGGCATCAATGCAAGATGAATCTTACCTTGTTCACAGTAGAAGAAATTAAAGAATGCACCCTTGAAAGGATATGAGATACAGTAATCCAAGTAGCTCACAGGTCTTGTATTTACTTATAGCTAGTACAGAGGAAAATTTGATTTCTTATCAAAAAACTGATAAAATGTGACTACAATTGTAGTGGTACTAAATTGTAATCACTCACTTATCAAGGAATAACATAGGGGAAACTAGAAATATGGAATACAAGAGGAAAGCATCACTCAAACTGCACAAAAATTGGAATCCCTGTCTGTACTTGTATTAATTCTCACAAAAGGAGATTTTTCTCTATTACATTTGGCAAGAAGTAGCATGTGTTAAGTCTTAAAACTATGAATTTATACAAAAATGATCTCAACCCTAGGCAGTTGGCATTATCATAATTAAAAAATAATAAATATTACAATATGTGAAATTTGAATATTTTCATTTGCATCTTCTTTGTCTCTTCACCTACTGGCAGAGACGTTTCTTCTTCTTGTCCTCCAGCTCGGAAATAGTTGGCCTCTAATCATGACTTGTGTGAATGGTACGCACACGTTGTCTCATTTTTTCCCATATGTGTTGGCTTTTCCTTGCTCGACACACTGAACACTTTTGCCTATGAACTATACCACCAACCTGGAAGGCTCTGTTGTGTCATTTTCCTCAAAAGATAACTTCTTTTATATGTGAGGAAACCTATCTTTCATTCTCCTGGATTCTAAAGATATAGGCTGTAGCTGCAGACTAGCATTGACTATCCACTTATTAATCTGGATAATGTCAATTTGTTTCAATTGCGGGATTTTGGCTTGGGCTTCTTCCATGCTCATCTTGGAATGAAGTTGATTCTTTGAAACATCAATTTTCCCCAGGGCTTCAAAGATACTATCTATTTCAATGTTCAGTGACTCTTTGTTAAGTGAGGAACATGCCTCTTCATGATGTTTCTTCACTTCCCAGGCTAACCTTTTACTTTCAACTAAACTGGCCTCTCAGGTTTTCAGTATTATATCGCCTCGAGTTTTATCTGAAAGAGACAATCTAGTGGCCCTGGCTACTACATCCTTTGATGTTGATAAAATGGCCTCCTGGAATGTAACTTGAGCTACAATGGCCTCTCTCTCCTTAAGGTGAATGTTATTTAAAGAATGGTCTGCCACCCGATAATAGTTTTGAACAACTTCTACTTTAGTCAAAAGGTTTTTCTAGGATGATTCCATCTTCTCGTGCACCTCCAATGCATGGACTTGGAAAATCACCATATCCACTGTCGTGTTCTCAGTAAAGTTTAATTTAGCCTCTAGTTGTTTAACCAACTCTGTCTTTCACAGGCTTTGATCTGCTCAAAAACTTTATTCATCTCATTTCTCGCACTTTGTTCCATAGTATTTATTTGTTTTTGCAACTGTTTCACCAACATATCCTTATGTTTCAGTTGTTCTACTAAACTCCCAACTGAGCATTGATTTGTTGTGGCAAAATCTCCCAATGTGCCTGCAACTTGCATAGAAACTTCTTCCTCCTCTAAGGCATGACCGTTATATAGCACTCTGTGTCTCTTGACAATTGAACCCTCCTTTTGGTGCATTTCTCTTTTTACTACAACCCTCCTCTTCTTGTTGTAGAAGAAGTCAAAAGGGGGAATTTCTTCAACCTAAATAGGAGTGAGATCCTCTATAAAAACGGCTTTGGCATTCGGGTTCCCCCTACTGGATTGTAAAGGTGTGACTGATTTGATAGGGATGCCTATATCGATGGATGGTTGTTTCCCTGTTGTGTTTGTAGCCGATTTGGATGGTGTGGACAATGATTTCTCTTCACCCTTTTTTATCAAAGATTTAGCTTGAGCTTTAGTTTGATCATCTGGTGGATTTGATGATGCGGTATTTTCTTTCTGTGTTATAACCTCTATTTTCTCCAAATTTTCCTGAATGTCTCGTCCACTGGAACTTCCTGTTTCTAATTTCTGGGTCGCAACTTCCCGTGTGGCTGGAGATGTCAGGGATCCTCCCTGTAAGACTTTAGGCAAGCTATTTCTTCGGTGTCTTTGAAAATTATAGAACTCGCATAATTATTCTGGAGCCAAAGTTCGAACTCGGCTCAACACTTCCTGATGAGATCCTACTCCTCAGAATATCTCATCTTGTGGGGAGTCTTCATGCTCATATATTTTCAGATTGTAATGAGCCATGTGATTTCCCACGATCTTCTGGGGATCATGTTTCTTGAATTCAATATTAACAAGCTTAATGTCTTCCATGGCCATGACCTCTACCTTTGAGTGGCTGAAGTCTAACAGTGAGAACACACCAATCTACAAAGGAAAAGTGGGCCATACTTTTTTTTGTGTTTCCTTTAGCTCTTTACTAATTCCGCCTAACATAGTTTGATGTGCCAACTCTCTACACACCATTTGATCTGGTAGAAACTTGGGTAAGGCATGTTGAGGGATAGAACATCCAAAAACCTTGATATAAGAGAAATGTTCTTCAATGTACCAATCTACTATTTTTCCTAGGTTGGTCACTATCCTGTCAAAAATCCTGGGAGGTGGGCACCCGTATATAGCAATATGCATCGACACCACTGTTGTAGGAAAATCTGCCTGCGGACAAGTAGATCGACCTCTAAGGCTTGACCTTAACCCTAGACAGAAAAGTGCTTATCATGGACACTGAATTTATTTCGAATCTATCTAAGCCTAATGCATGAGAAGGAAGAGTAACAGAAGTACCTTTTAACCGACGTTTGTCCC
>JASDQU010107981.1:293726-324448 GCA_032191745.1 Picea mariana | reverse complement strand
CTCACTGCAACTCCACCTCGGGCCCACGAGGTGCCACATATGAACATACAACCAAACAATAGATAGTATCATCATCTACATCATATACATAGGGCATGCTATCTCAAAAACACAAAAACATACATACCAACATCATCAACATACCTCGATGGTCAAACACCTCCCCTGGAGGTAGAACCATGTCTGGATCCTCCCGGAAGTCAACCCCGGTATAGGGGTACCGTAATATCACCTGCGACATCTGCCGCCATACCTGCGTCGCCTCTGCAGTGAAGAAGTGACCACCCTCACCACCACCATGGCGAAGCAACACAGTCGACCACCGCCTTAGTCGCGGCTCTCGTGCCCCAGGCGCACCCAATAGTATCCTAGGGCACAACATCGGCACCCTCTCTAGAAACTAGGCCACCAGGATGGACCCGAAGGCAAACTCTTCCGTATCCGTGGACCGACAGTAGTCTAGCTACCCCACCATTCTGAAGTGTAGCATCAGCCCCTAGGAAAAATGCTCGCCAGCCAACACCCTCTCCATCACCATCAACTGGCCTCTGCTAATATGTTGTGTCGCCAGTGGACCATACACTCTCACAATCATTGCTACTAAACAGCGATGTGCTAGGGAATCCATCGCCCCAATGCTCACAACTGTGCCAGACATATAGTTCGGCCCCGAACAATACCTCCATCCCACCATCGCGAGCAACGTATCTCTAGGTAACATCGGCTCTGCCGATAGGGGCGTTCCCCGAAATGGGAGCCCAGTCAAAAAATACACATCCTCTACCGCAGTGAAGGGAATCTTCTCTCCCCACACTATGAAGCAGTGCAGGTCCGGACTCCACATCCGGATAAGAAATTGCAGGAGATACTCCTGCGCCCGTATCAAGGGGCACTCAAAGAACTTCAGCAGCCCACAGGTGCCAAAGTCACACGTACGCCTGGCTCCTCAATAGCCATGGCATCTTGTAGCTGGGACCAATCCCTCTCTCGCCAACCAATAGACATCGTGCACAAAGCTCACCTGCACAACATGAAACCGTCTTAAGTCAGCCACATGAACAATAAAAAAAAATCAAAAAGACACGTTTTACACCTGTCAACCTTGCCCCCACGGCGCGGTTTTTCAACCCACAGGCATGCACACATGTGCACCTATACACCCCGCAGGCACGCACATATGCGCGCCTGTTCACTACATAGGCATGCATGTGTGCGCACCTATTCGCTACACAGGCACGCTATTAGGTGCACCTATTCACTATACAGATGCGCACTTGTGTGTGCCTGTTCAACCGAAAGGCACACACATGTGCGCACCTATTCAATCAACAGGCGCGCCCATAGTGCGCACCCATTATTCCCTTACCAGCACTCACATGCATGTCTATCTGGTGGACAGGTGCGCACGTGTGCATGCCTATTACCGAATCGCCCACGCATGTGGGGCCCACACCCCCTAACTACCCCTGTACTACCCTCCGTACAAACCCTGCCAAAAAAATGAAACCCCAATTCTATGCAGGATGATCAGACCACTAACCTGACGCTCGCGGATCCTCAATTGGATGCCTCGTCCTCCCAGAATCTCACAATCTCCTTTGACTGCTTCTCATCCAATCACTATAGCAGCAAGTACAAATGAGGTGGCAATGTGGGCCCTACAACTATATATAGGCCTTTTTGCCAAACTTCCACTCACCATTCTGGGAGCCCACGGTGTCCATTTCTCGATCCGTCTTCAGCCACGGGATCAACATCCCGTCATCTACATCACAACAGTCCCTGGGCCTCTTTTCATCCTGAGCCCCCTGGACACCATTTTTTTACACTGATCAGGTACGCATATGCATGTTCACACTTATCAAATACATGCTCATAGATTCGATTATCTTCAGATATTGTTCATGTCGAGTATTTGGTTTTCATGTTTGCAGGTACTTGGTCATCATACATCGACACAACCCCTTCAGGTATATACTCAGCACTGGCATGTAGTCATTCCCTCTGTATCGCACTTACATTTCCAGTCACACCCTCTGACATTTGCCTCTAGGATCCCCTTTCCTAGCTCTGCAGTACCCACACGTCCATTTGCATCTTCGGTACTGTCACCCGATAGCATTCTTACCCACATGAGTTGTCCCATTCATAGCACCTTTTGGCACTTCTAACACTCATTTTGTTTTTCAAAACCCTTTAGGGATGGGAGTCCCATTAGTCTTCAATCATGTCGCGAATCAACCACATACTCATTCTCCTCATTTTGCTAGCTTTCCCAACGGACTCCCATATTATCTTTCCACGGTTCTATGGTCCGGCTGCACCTCCATAGCAGCATGAACCCTCCATTTCATCCACAATCCATCTACCCATCTGCAAATCTCCCTTCATTTCACCTACCTCATACAGAAACCCACCCATGGGGCCCCCACCCTTCATTAGTTTTCTGAGCAAATTATGCCCTACACGGGCCCACCATATCACACTGGGGCACCCGTTTCTGCATTTGTACACTTCTCCTCAATCATTTGTTATTTATTGTACAAACGCCTTTATTTCCAATCGTTACATTACCTTTTTGTCGTCACCTTTGGCGACCTGCTTCTCTTTTTTTGGCCAACCGCAACCCATGTCACCCTTGGTTGGAGCACCACTTATCATCCACCCTTGCCGGCATCGTCCATATCTTCAGAGTATCCCATAGGCCACTTATCTTTGCCCTCTGAATTTTTTTACCTTGTCCCACCTCTGGCACAACTTATCCCAGGTCTTGTCATCCCCCTGACACTTGACCTCATTGAACGGTTGCAGCCACTTTTTATCTCACACATACTCCAACCAAGGGCATTCTTGAGTCTTCCCACATCTTGACTTCGTCCATGTACCTCCTCCATGTCCTCACCTCACCTAGTAGATTTCACAAAGCCATTTGCTTCTGGGAGTCGCCTCCCCCTTTTTTGTCGACATCAACACAGTTTTCCAGAAGGGCAATAGTATCTTGATTCTCATTACCCACCCAATGAGAGATCTCAGACGACACAGGGTGAAACAAAATTTCTCCCTGCTGTCGTTGACCCCCATAACATTCGACATCAACACTTTCTCATGTTACAGTGGGTTTTACTTTGCAACTATTGCAATTAGTTCTTTCCTTTGCCGAAGGCCTCTGAACTTGGCTGGGCTATCAATGCCCACATAATAGGTGATACTTATTACCGAGATCATTGCCTACTATTCAGAGTATGTTCATCCACAGAATTGTCTTCTTCCTTTATCACGACCACCCCCGAGGGTGCTGCAGTTGTCTACACCAACACTTCATTCATCTTTTTTGGAGYTACATGACATGAGCATGGGGCATGCCTGCCTCGTTTGTACACAGTTTTCTGTTTTACACACCTCATGCAAGGTCGGGTCCTACTGGTTCCTTTTTCCCTCCAACGGATCACTCTRGACGATCCCACTATTGCTCTCTCTTACAAYRACATTCTCAGTAGAAGAAAMATTGATGGATTTCGGCTATACGTATGCTCCTAACCTCATCCATCAGGGGGCATCTGTTATCACTGAAATTTTGTCTRCACATGGTTACAAGAACTCAGCATCGTCAAATAGTGATGAAGTCATCCATGGACCTGAATTAACACCAAASCATTCATAAAAGGGTCAAAAACTATACAAAGTAGTGAAAAATTGAAGGGCGCTATGAAAACACTAGGCACACGCGCACATGCACGGAACAGGAACGCAGAAATCATGCACATGTGCAYGATGCGCGACTGTTATCGCAAAAATCCGCTCAYCTGAGAAACGRCCATTTATGAGAGTGGTCGGCCTCCCACCCACTTATGGTTCAACTCCCAAGCTGATTTGACACTCAAATCTGGATTGGATTTGACTGGAGGGCTGGTCAAAGACCTAGAAATGCCCTAATTAGCCTCTTTTCACACTACAAACCAGTTAAACAATAGCTCAAAGGAATGCTATAAAAAGGCCATGGATGCACCTCATTTTTCAAGGAATTTAAAGTAATTTTATGCTGCCATTATTCTCTTGAGGACTCCATCCTTTCCAAGAGTATATTTGCACCATTGCATTGGGCAATCCATCTCACCCCTTGAGTGGATTTGCAAAGAGTTCTTTCATCATTTTCCATTTTTCTTTGTTGTAAGAAGAGCTTGCTAGTGGGGATCCAAGAGCCCTCCCTTGGAGGAAGAAGGGACTCATAGTCCTCTTTCTTCTTGGTGTATTGCTTCACTAATAGATCAGCCTCATCATTGGTGACATGGGTCTTATGGTTATTTTTGTTTCTATGTCCCTATGCTCATGAATTTAGTTGTTATTGCATTTCTTAGTTTAATTCTTACTTGTTGTTTTCTATTTCTTTCCCTAACTCTTTTCCTTACAGCTGTCCTGCTTAGCAAACCCAACTGAGCTTGCAAGCACCTCTATTTTGCTCACTAAGGTGATGGAAGAGGCGCAACAGTATCCTTCTAGGTCCATAATGGATATGATATCAGAGACATCCTTTGGGGTTGGCCAATCCATAATGGATTTGATCTTTTCAGGATCAACTGCCACTCCTTATTCCTAAGTAATGGACTTGTTTTTGGAAGAAGACACACTTACTAAGCTCCGCATAGAGCTTTTTCTCTCTCATCACTTGAAGCACTAACATGAGATGTTATTCATGCTCTTCCCTACTCTTATAATAGATTAGGATATCATCATTGAAAACCAATGCAAATATGTCCAAGAACTTGTTGAGCACATTATTCATTAAGAACATAAAGGTGGTTGGTGCATTGGTAAGTCCAAATGGCACCACCACAAATTCATAGTGCCCATACCTCATCCTAAATATTTTTTTGTGGATGTCTTCATCCTTAATTCATACCTAATGGTATCCAGACCTCAAATCAATCTTGGAGAAAATTGTAGCACCGCTTAATTGGTCAAACAAGTCATCAATTCTTGGCAAGGTATACTTATTCTTAATGGTCATCTTATTGAGTTGTTTATAGTCTATGCAGAACCTGATTGTTCCATCATTTTTCTTCACAAACAAAGTTGGTGCCCCCCAAGGTGACACACTAGGCCGAATGTAACCTTTTTCCAACATCTCCTTTAGTTGTAGTTTGAGCTAAACTATCTCTGGTGTACTCATTCTATAGGGTGCTCTAGACATTGGCACCACTCCGGGTACACATTTTATTGAAAAAACAATATCTCTTCTTGGAGGTAGACCTAGTACTTCTTCTAGAAACACATATTTATACTCTCCTAATACAGGATGGTCCTCTAGGCTTGGTTTATTGTCCTCAATAGATTTCAACACTTGTATTACATACAAAGGACATTATTTTCTGCAATACTTCTTCACTTGAACGGATAAGATTTGTCTCACTGAGACAAGATTTTGAATTCCTTGTAGGGATATTTTCCTCCCTTCATCATATTCACACTCCAATGTTTTATTATAACATTCCAACTTGGATTTATGGGCATCCAACCAGTCCATGCTAATCAGCAGTTCATAAGATCCTAAAGGGAGCATGTTTAGGGTTTCTTGGGTGGGAAATCCATTCAAAATTAATTGGCATGTTGTTATGACCTCTGTCACTTTTCTTTTTGTTCTAGTGACTAGTTGTACCATCCATGATTTAGCATGTTTTACTTGTTCAAATTTACATTTCTCAACAATTTGAGGGGAAACATAACTCAGATTAGAACCAGGGTCAATTAAAATGGAAACTAGATGGTTGACAATCATACCTTCCATCTCCACCACTGAAGCTTAGTGGTCAGCTTGTCTATTATCCAGGGCTACATAAATTTGTGGCATGATCCTAGCCACATCATTGACTCTGATAGCATCCTGGATGTTGTATATCCTCTTATTTTCCTATTTCCTATGTGGGAATTCCCTCAACAAATGTTCTTCTCCACATCCCCAACATTTCAAGGGTTCTTTCTTTGTATTATATGTCTTTCCTAGTGCATATCCAAAGGGTTTATTTCCACTTTGAGATGGAAATTTTTTCTCATACACACTCTTAGTAGGAAGGCGCATCTTAGATCTCTTCCCACGATTCTTAAATATTGAGGATTTAAACCCCTTATTCTTGAATCCCAAATTATTTTTCTTCTTCCAATCCTTTTGAGGTTCTTCCTTGTTCTTGAATTGATAGTAGTACCTTGCCTTTCAAATACTATCTTATAAAGTATTAGGTTCATCAAACTCAATTATTTCTCGGAAGGACTGAGGCAGTCCACTAACAAATCGTTTCATCTTTGCCTTTTCATCCCTTTATGTAGGGCACATACCTCATCAACTCAAGAAATTTGTTGATATATTCATCTATTGTGAGTTATCGTATCTTGAGTTCATATAAATCCTTGGTTTTTTCATCATGGTATGTTTTAGACAAGTACTTCCTCTTAAAGTATTTCTCGAATTGTTTCCATGACAAATCCTTCTCATGAAATCCTTTCACATTTATAAGGCCCTCCCACCAAATGAAATCCTTCCCATTCAAGTTGAAAATGGATATTTGGGCCTTTAAGTTTTCAGAGTAGTCATGGACTCTAAAGTACTTCTTCAAGCCAAGTAGCCAAACTTCTTCTTCTTCCCCTTTTTTAATTTCTCCATCGAAAGTGGGTGGTTTGGCTTTCTTAAACTCTCCAGGGCCATGGCTCTTGGAATTTTTCATTCTCTTTCTTCTTCTCTAAGCATAATAACTTGTCTCACTACTAGACAACTCCTTGGAGTTGTCTGTTTCTTCACTAGAGGATTCTTCAGTTGAATCCTTGGCGTTAGCATGTCTCTTGGCTCCATGTTGGGCCTTCTTTGAGGTGTTTCTCCTTGTGTGGCTACTTTCAAGACTATGTTTTTGTATCTCAAGTGGGCTTTGGGTTTTCTTAGTATGATGTTTATCCATGTTACTGGTTGTTGGCCCATGTTGTAGCTACCTTTGTATATCTGATAGGATTTGCAATAGGACTAAATTAAATTTTGTTTTTTTTCCTGTTTTTTTTTTTCATCCTTTCATTGTCTGCCTTACAACTTTGTGATTCTACCATGAGGCTTCTTATAGATTCATCCAAATCCGAAGGGGTTTCCACCACCCTCCTCTCATCAGATTCTTCTTCTCTATTGTGAGAGATTTCTCCCAACTCATGGTGTGTCACCATCCTTTATGTTGTAGTTTTCCTTGCTTCCCACTGATTGTTTAAGTGTTGATAACCAAATTTTATGTTAGTTCACTGTCTACTAATTTATGAACACACATGCAATTTATAAGGTGAAATCAATTTCATTATTTGGAAACATTAGCAACACATAGTTCATATTTTTAAAACATGTAACAATAACAGAAAGTTTCATTCCTCTCTTCAGTAATAGATTTTACATAAGCTCTTATAAGTGGGGTAAGATAGGATGCTACCCCTTAAAATTTCTCTAATAAAATTTTATTCACGTGTTCATGAGCCCAAGCAGGTCAAGTGTTGTAACCTGGCTCTAATACCACTGTGTCATACACCCAACCCCTAAGTATCATTTTAAGGGATGGGGTATAATTTTTTTTTTTCTCAATCATCTCGAATTCTCTGTAACTAGGATTCTGTCATCTTCAATTCGACGAGGATTTTCCAATGACTATAAATTTGTCTAGCTCCGAGTTTTGAATATGAAGTTATGGTAATTCAATGTTATGTATTCCTTCATCGACTAGAATCTCTCACTGCCATGTGGTACCCACGTGGCTCTCTGTCACCCGACACTCCACATCCTCATAGCATACAAAGACTTGCTCAATTAGAGGTTGACACTTTTCTAGCTATTATAGGTCTATTAACATAATTAATCATTATCATAATAAAATTTCTCTCTTTACTAACCATTTATTTAGTCCCCATTAGGGACAATTAACATTCATTAATCCATTAATCTCGTAATTACATTTTATTTGGCCTAAATTACCGACCCGATAAAACTCAAGGATTATTTCCCTTTCACCTTGGGAATCCCACATTTCGGGGTGGATTGGTGTTAATTATTATATTATTACCCCGTCATTTTAACTCATAATCTAATCATGTTACTAAATTTTTTTAATTATACTATAATATAATCATAATGAATTACATTATAATATAATTAATTATCATATATTACACTTAGGTTTATTAATACCAATTAATGTCGAAATTACTAAAATTTTGTGTAATTACTCCCCCCACAGTCTTATGGACATACCCAAAAACCCTCGAATGCCAAAGTTCCGGAGAGGGTCCCACTTATATCAGATCATGATGCAAATATAATTAATTATATTACCTTATAATATAATAAATTACATTTATATTTACTATAATCGATTTCATATTATTAATCTCACTAAACATAATATAATGTAATTAATTACATTTAATATTTATGCTAACATTGGAATATAGAAAGGTAGGTTCAGGCCTTCGGTCATTTTAGCTCATACACTCTATCACCTGAAACATCCGGGAGTCCCGAAGTCCCGGAGCCCCAAAGTCCCAAAGGGGTCCCACTTATACACGTTACACATTATATAATAATTTAAAGGTAAAAAAGGGGTGGCCTCATCCATGTGCAAATATTTTAATAAACTTATTTATAACGTATTAGAATATTGGAGTACGTCTCCTTGAGCATTGCACCCATGTCTAATAAATCCTCAAATTATGTTTAATATTAGAATGAGGGAGAATTTCTGAGTCAAATCCTTCGACTCTTCAATACACTCTCCATTCCTCCAACTTCCCAGAGTCCCGGAATCCCGAAGTCCTGAAGTGATCCCATGCACATGGGTTATAATACACATATAATATAATTATTTGGGAAAAGGTTGACCTCGTCCACATAAGGGTTTTATGATATTATATAATATATTGTAATACCATAAGCCCCCTTAAATTTTGTACCTAAGAATTATAATTTTCCATTAAGTTCTTTCCTAAGGAGATTCCAGGCCAAAAGCCTTTAGGAGTTATCACAATGCAATCACTTCAACATCTTGAAGCCCCAAAGTCCCCAAGTGGACGCACATGCATACATTACACGTTAAAAAATAATTTGAATGGAAAAGGATTTGGTCTTGTCCATTTGTTCATTGTAATATATTTATTTTATAATAAACCCCATCAAAATCCATGCCCAGGTTTTCATAAATTTCCAATATATATATATATATATATATATATATATATATATATATATATATAACAATTTCACATGTCCGTCACTTCCAATGCCCAAAGTCCCAATAATTATGAAATTATTAAGAGGTTGATCATTCGTGGATTAATCCTATTTAGTATGTAATCCTCCAGCCTTCGATTCATTCTCCAATTCACTCTCTACTTCAAACCTATGGAATTCTAAAGCCCGGAAGCTTCAAAATGTGTTAAGAAATGGTCATAATGATCAATTATGAGTTTATTAACACACACACACACACATATTACCATTTTTCTGCACGTATTCAATGCCTGGTGAGGTTTAACTTAAAAATTATTGGCCCATACATGAAAATAAGGAAAAGAAATCTAATTTTCCAATCTTTATAAAATAATTTAATAAAATCCTAATCCAAGGAAATCTCTTTATTCTAAAAATAAAAAACGTAATTATAATATTTCCCTCTACATGAGTAAATGAATAAATTTGTTTCATTAATATCGTACTTTACCATTCTTACCAAAATTTAAGGAAATTGGTCATAAGACAAGAATTTCCTCCACAATAAATTATGTATTTATACCAAACTTTACTACCCACCACAATTAAGGGGATTCCCCCAAAATTTGTAGGAAATTTAACACAAGTTTAGTATAATTTTTTATTAATGCCCAAGTGAAACCTAAAGGTATTTTTCACTTTGATTCAATTAGGAAGTGTCATGTTTATTTCCAAATTATTTTTCCTCGCTACCTATTTATAATGACTTTTGCATTTTTCAACATTTGGGTTGTTTCCCTAAAGTCCAAACATAGGTCTAATATACTATAATTTTTCTGTAATAAGGCTTGAGGACAAACTAGAATAGAACATCAATATGCAGAAATAAATCTCTCTCTTTCCAAATGCTTTATAGAGACTTTTGTTTTGTTAACTATTCATTCATCCTTGCCTATGCATGAAGTAAACTGTGTAACTCAGTCAGTCACAACATTCACTCCTAGAATTTGGCAGAAACAGTCACAAGGTGAAGTTGTTCACCAACATAACATTCAGTTGTAACAATTCACACACCTCAATTTTCAAGGAACTTCAATCAGAAAATTGAACTTATATTGCTTTCAAATATAGACTATAATTATTATTGAACTTTAACACTGTAGAGGTTTTTAGCAAAATATACTTATCTAGAACCAGAAAGTGTTGTAACTACTAAAAGGAATGCCCTTTTCCACCCAACCATAGGCACAACCACTCTTGGAAGGATTTATCATTGGCCACCACATAGTTAGACCATGATGCCCAAAGAGAGATTCTTCATTTTGTTCAGCAACAACCAGGGACAAAGGTTACTCTCCTCCTCCCACAAGAACTTGGAAGACCGATTTTATCTCCACCAAGCAAGGGGGTATGAAATGAGTTATTCCTCAATCACTCATCTTCTTTGCAACCCCGTTTATTAGCTTGGATAGAAAATGTTGCCCAGCAGTTCCTGTACCCCCCCAAAAATTGTTTTTCAGTTCTCTTTAGAACCAAAGAGTTGCACATGCTCTCCCTCTTCCGAAAATGGTCACCAGACCCATTCCTCTACATCCTCCCACTCTGCCCATGATTTTCCTTCCTTTTCTTTCCTTCCTCAACAAGATTTCATGGGTCAAATCAAGAAGTTTCGAGATGGGTACTTTGTCCATCTCCCCATTGATTCTTGAGGAATACTTCTCAACTATCAGCTCGACTGGTAATTAAATTCTCTGGATCAGAGGATTGTTCTGGGTCTGAACAATTTCAATCCAGTAGAGTATTGGTCTAGTAGGGGTCATCTCAACCATTACTAGTTCCCCTCATCATCTCTCTCATGCATCATAATCTACATTGGCATTCCCTTAAACATTTATGCAACATCTTTCATTTTATTTAGTAACAGAAATATACACATTACATTTTATAACAAAAGGTTTATCAAGTTCAACATCCACACATAATCAATCTGTCCATATTCTCTTAACAAACTATAATTATATTTACAAGTTGTGGGAAATAGGAATATTACACTCACCCATAACTACTACAATTGTTTGAGATGGAGTCACCGGGGCAATGAATCCATCTATACTTGAATGTATCCTTCTTAATAATGTTGAATAAAATTAATGTAATTTAACTACTATAATTTGATGAAATGGGTAAATGATAACTATGACAATTACATAAGATGAGAGCATTAAATTATTGCATCCCTCTCCTATAAATATATGCTATGCTCATTTTTTTCTCTTATTTACCATATTTTCTATTTACCATGTTTTCTATTTTGTAGTGTAAATTACAATTTTACTCCATATATTTATATACCCCATATATTTATATAAATTTAAAAAAACAAAAAAGTGTTATAAGGATGAAAATCAAAATTTAATGAGTTATTAAAAAGACATTAATAGTGATGGAAGATTTAGGTGTGACAAACTTTTGAAATCAAAAGGAAAACGAATAAAACTGTGATATAAAGACAAATTTTGGAATATGTTTAAAATCAGAAGGAAAGCCAATAAAACTTTGATATAAAGACAATTTCTGGAATATGTTTAAACTCGAGAATTGTTGGGTAGATGAGACAAAATTTAGGAATCCCTTACAAATAAGAAATTAATTCACATTTTTGGATTTATGAAAATAATATAAATGATCTCAAATACGACAAATATTAGGATCTCTCATGGTACTTCCCCAGCAACCCTCCTCGTCAACCTCATGATAAATAGCCCAGGCCTGGGCAAAGGTTCTCGAAGATCAGAATCAATATTCACTGATACAAACAACAATGGCGCCCATGGCAGACCAAATATCATTACTGTTGGTGGTGTTCACGGTAGCGGTGGCGCTCCTCCACCTTATTCACAGGTGGTGGAATATCCAGAGAGGACCAAAAATGAGTAATAAGGAGGTTCATCTGCCTCCTGGGTCGACTGGATGGCCGCTTATTGGCGAAACCTTCAGTTATTATCGCTCCATGACCAGCAATCATCCCAGGAAATTCATCGACGACAGAGAGAAAAGGTAAGATAAACCTGGATGACCTGAACTTACTGGTTAATGTCATGCAAAAACCTGGAAAACCTTTGCTTTTTTCATTTGAGGATTACCTCTCATAAATTTGATTTGTTTTTTTCACTTTTCTGGATGACCTGACCTCAACTTACTGGTTAATGTCATGCAAAAATAATTTCATAATTCCAAAATATTCTAATACATATTTTTTTCTCATATTGAAACTTATATATTAACATAACAGATATGATTCGGACATTTTCATATCTCATCTATTTGGAGGCCGGGCGGTTGTATCAGCGGATCCCCAGTTCAACAAGTTTGTTCTACAAAACGAGGGGAGATTCTTTCAAGCCCAATACCCAAAGGCACTGAAGGCTTTGATAGGCAACTACGGGCTGCTCTCTGTGCATGGAGATCTCCAGAGAAAGCTCCACGGAATAGCTGTGAATTTGCTGAGGTTTGAGAGACTGAAAGTCGATTTCATGGAGGAGATACAGAATCTCGTGCACTCCACGTTGGATAGATGGGCAGATATGAAGGAAATTTCTCTGCAGAATGAATGTCACCAGGCAAGCAAGCTTCAACTTCTTTCATGTTTTCTGTATTTTGTTTTTGTGGAGATATTTTACTGCTTCAACTTCAGGCAGGAGATTTTTTACTGCTTAATTTGTTGGTGTAGATGGTTCTCAACTTGATGGCCAAACAACTGCTGGATTTATCTCCTTCCAAAGAGACGAGTGAGATTTGCGAGCTATTCGTTGACTATACCAATGCAGTGATTGCCATTCCCATCAAAATCCCAGGTTCCACTTATGCAAAGGGGCTTAAGGTATAAAAATTTGTGGCACATTTCACATATGCAAACTGTTGAGTAAAACAGTTTGTTTAAATTGAACATAGATTCATGCTAATCTTTCCTCCAAATTACCAACTCACTCTTACCCATTCAGATCTCTTTCTATAAATGTTACCCACTATTACCAGTTGTAAAATAGAATCTATTTTTATGGTTATGAAAATAAAGATTTAATGAATTAAGATAACTTCATTTTGTTGTAAAATAGCTTTATTTTTAAAATAGTGATTTAATGAATTGAAATAAGTTCATTTTATGATGATGCAGGCAAGGGAGCTTCTCATAAAAAAGATTTCAGAAATGATAAAAGAGAGAAGGAATCATCCTGAAGTCGTTCACAATGATTTGTTAACTAAACTTGTGGAAGAGGGGCTCATTTCAGATGAAATTATTTGTGATTTTATTTTATTTTTACTTTTTGCTGGACATGAGACTTCCTCTAGAGCCATGACATTTGCTATCAAGTTTCTTACCTATTGCCCCAAGGCATTGAAGCAAATAAAGGTATGTATAGATTCCTCTCCTTTCTGATTTTATCCAACATGAAATTTCCTCTTATTTTGTGTAACATGAAATTTCTTTTAAAGATATAACATTTGTTATCTAGTTTTTTCACTAATTGCTCAAGGCATTGGAACAAATGAAGGCGTGTATAGATTCTTCTCCTTTCTTTCTTTTTTGAAATTCACATATCATTCAGTCCTCAAAAGATTGAAGCATATGAACTAACCTGTTTATAGCTTCTTCATTTTCAATTTTTTAGGTTTATCAAAAGCTTAAGTTTATAAAGCCACAAAATGAAATGTTTTATGTTGATATGATAGGAAGAGCATGATGCTATATTAAAATCAAAGGGAGGTCATAAGAAACTTGATTGGGATGACTACAAATCAATGGCATTCACTCAATGTGTATGTAAATTATTGATTTTTTTTCACTTGAAATTTATATTAAGACTTTTTTTTATAACTATTATAAAAAATCAAAATTTACTTTGCAATTCAAAATATGAAATATGGATATAGAGGTTGAGACTTCAATTTTCTTTATTCTTCATAGGTTATAAATGAAACACTTCGATTAGGTAACTTTGGTCCAGGGGTGTTTAGAGAAGCTAAAGAAGACACTAAAGTAAAAGGTATTGTTTAATGTTTTTTGAGAGTTACATAATTTTTCTAAATATTTTTATTTAATTATGAGTATAATATTGTTGATATTAACATAATTGTGATTAATCATTTTTACAGATTGTCTCATTCCAAAAGGATGGGTGGTATTTGCTTTTCTGACTGCAACACATCTACATGAAAAGTTTCATAATGAAGCTCTTACTTTTAACCCATGGCGATGGCAGTTGGATAAAGTAAGTTCATATTTATGATGTAATTTAAATTTGAAGTGTGTATTATAAAATATTTACATAACTAAATTTATCCATAAATTTTCAGGATGTACCAGATGATAGTTTGTTTTCACCTTTTGGAGGTGGAGCTAGGCTTTGTCCAGGGTCTCATCTAGCTAAACTTGAATTATCACTTTTTCTTCACATATTTATCACAAGATTCAGGTTTGCTTTTCCTTCTACTTATTTCACAATAAATAAATCTTTAAACCATTATCATAAAAAAATATTTTGATAGATTATCAATAATTTACAAACATTTCACTAATAAATAGATAATATAATCATAATTATGAAAAATATTTAATATTAATAATTATATTGATTGTTGTTATGTAAATTGCAGTTGGGAAGCGCGTGCAAATGATCGTACCTCATATTTTCCATTACCTTATTTAACTAAAGGCTTTCCCATTAGCCTTCATGGTAGAGTAGAGAATGAATAAATAACTTTGTTAGTTTAATGTAGTACTTATAATAAACATAAATTTAGCTTGAATATTTTATTTAAATGTAATGCTTATAGAAAAAATAACTTTGATTTAATACTTTAATTAAATTATTATATGATTTGTTTTTAAATTCATATGTTTTTTTTTTTTTTTTTTTATTAGTTTAGTATTGTTGTTGTTAGTATCACCATTAATATTTTCATTTTTTAAATATATTTTCATTTTTTAAATGTTTTTTTTAAATATTTTTTTTCCTATTAAAATTAATAATTATATTATATATTTATTATATAAAATATAATTATATTTAAAAAAAAATTGCCCCCAGGGGCAGCTCAATTTAAGTATTTTTTTCTATGTAATTTATATTAAAAAAACTTAATAAAAAAAAAAGTCGGTGATTAACTAAATTCATAGTTATTGAAATCATGTTAAATATAAATTGTTTGAAATTTATTAAGCATACTATGTTAATGTTTTTTAATGCAACGTTGGCATGTTGACTTTATTGCAAAAATATAACCAAACAATGTTGCATAGTAGCACAATTTGAAAGTTTAATAGTTTGTGTATGGAAGATTATTAGTGACAAAGATTGTTTCTTTTATTTTCTAAATTTTTATAAAATATGTAATTTTTTTATAAAATACATGTAATATAAAGAATATGAAAAAATGTAACATATAGTTTTGTAATTTCTTAGATTATTTATATCTCATCATGACATTGAAATTAATTAAATAATTGAATGGTTGATTCATTGTTGAATTCTTTTTTGGGTCTATACATTCTAATTTAGTTAGTGAAAATTGGATTTGATTTTCTTCCCAATATTATTATTGCACTTTCAATGTAATGTAATGAGTATTTAATTAATTTAAATTATCTTAAATTATTAAGGAAAAAAATGTAGAATTCTTACTTGAGAAAGGAATCACCAATCTTAAAAAAAAAATGAGAAGAATGGATGGAAAAATGACTCATGTTTATTATTTGTTGTAAACTTTGACAATTGTTATTGCAACATTGTAAATGAGTGCCCCCCCCAAACTCAACCTAGAGAAGTTGTTATAATATGAAATTGAATGGCAATGGTGGAGAAGCTTCATGATTGAATTTGGTACTTTTATGTAGATTCTAAGGTGTAATATCCTCCATGTGATGGTGAAATGGATACTCTATGAGTTGACAAATTGTTGAGGTAGCTTAGTTCCTATGATGAAGTGAAATAATACATAAATGAAGAAAAAAGTTTTTTTACAAAGTTATGCATGTATAGAGAATCATTTTTATGGTGTCAGAATTTGTGTGTGATTCAAGATCATTCCTCACTTATAGAGTGATCTTACATGAACCTTGATTTGTGTGGTTAATTAGGTATATTTCATATTTTAATATTTTGTAATGAGTCTTGATTAGATTAAAAGGTCTAGGGAATTGTTGGAGCCTGGCCAAAGAGAAAAGAAAGATGTTTTTGAGAAAGAAAGCATGCACAAGGAAAGCGATAGCTGGAAGGAAGAACAACACGCGCACATGCAAGGAAGACCTAATGATGGTAGGGTTAGGGTTTTGGTAATGTATTCTAATGGTTGAAGAGCCAGGAATTTATAAATATAGATACTTAGGTATCATAAGGGGTTGGATATATACTTAGGTATCGTTCGGTTCATGGTATTATCAAGTTTAACTAGTTATCTATGAGTTGTTGCTATATGTAATATTTTGTTGTATGCTCTATTTTGTATAAGTTGTTGAGCTCGAGAGGACGAAGGAGGGTAGATCTTGAGGTTTAGATCGTAGGCTGAGGAGCTTGGTGCGATCTAGTCCACCTCATATAGATCTTACCTAACTGGGAGAATTGTAAGCGCGCGGTGTCGTAGTAACAGAGCAACTATAATAAAAGAGATGCGAGCCAAATATTTGTGGATGTAGCCCAGGAGGGGGCGAACCACGGTAACATCTATGTTATGTGATGAATGCATGCATATCTTTGTTGTCTTCAGTAGTTATTGTTATTCTTAATGAATGAGTTGCTATATTTCCTTCTTATTCAAAAATGATGTTATATTGTGGTTACAAGTTATAATAATGGTTCAATATATAGTTCTCATATCTCACACTAAATCCTAGGTTGTAAACACATGAGTATTACAGCCACCCATTAAAGCTATCTCGGGTGAGATTGCACAGCGCATTCTGTGTGTTGCATTGCCATCTGGTTTACCAGGAGGGTCGATAGTTTTAGAGGCTTTGTTGGAAACCCAAAAAGACATGAACCCTGGGTCAGTAAACTCAAATAGAATAGAAGAAGAAGAAGTAACCAATGTTGGCCCTTGACCAAGTTTTGGGATAATCTTGGTCATGTCAAAGGAGGAGTGCAAGACGGAGTGGAGATCATGGTATCTCTGCTCACTTTTGGGTCCATTTTGGGTTTTTGGGAATATGTGACAGGATTGGGGCATTGGCCCATGGGTTTTTACCCATGCTTAGGCCTATTTTGTATGTATAAATAGAAGGATAGGCAAGAAAGTAGTAGTCGAATATCGACATCTATGTGATGTAGGCTAAGTGCAAGTAAGGTATGTAAGTGCTTTGTGCCTACATGAGACTTGCAAGGCTAAGTGCAAGTCATTGTAGGAATCTGGAAAAGGCTTTGTGCTGTAACACAAGGAAGAAGGATCTAGCAAGCTACGCAGATCTTCTGTCATGTGCACAGTAGGGTTTTGACAGCTTTGTACTTGTAACCGATTGAAGATGCTAATAAAGAAAAAGAATTGGTGGACGTAGCCCCAGGGTGGGGGTGAACCACGTAAATACGATGTTGTCTACTTTGTACCTTGTTCTGATGCATTGATGTGATTAATTGCTAAGTGCTTTGATATATTTAGATAGATCTACTTATGCTTTGTGCTTATTAGAGGTGTGTGAATGTTAGATCTGACATGTATGAAGGTGCTTAGTGTTGATTCACCGGATCTGATCTTCTTTACTGTTTCTAAGTGGTGAGATACCTTAGATCTAAGTAAATGTTGGGATGCTCCATGTTATCTGTGAAGTATAGTAAGGGTTGAATATTGACGAACAATTGGTGCTAAGTGCTCTATAAGCGATGTAATCATAGATCTGTGTCCCAGCTAAGGTTGCAAACACTTGAGTCTTGCAACCACCCCTGCCTCTACCTCGGGTGAGACTTCATCTGCTTCACAGGTGTTGCCAAAAGGGTCAGTAGTTAGGGCTTTGTTGGTGCGCTCTTGAGCGTTGAACCCTGGGTCTGCCCCTGTGCCAACAAATGGTTCTGTTGTCAGGACCTGAAACTGTGATTGTTGGGAACTGAGAAAGAGGAAGCTCTGTGAAAAGATTCGATCTGAAACTGTGAAATCTCTGTGCATAGATCTGTGACCCAGTGCGCAGTATTCTACTTGATATATAAAGCTTTGTACTAAAGAAGGAAGGTTATATCTGAGAGAAAGAACCATGATCTAAAGAAAGAAGGCCAGATCTGAAAGAAAGGAGGTCGGATCTGTAGAAAAGAAGTAGGATCTGAAATCTTTATGCTCCAAGAAAGGTAAAAGCGAGAAGTTATGATTGAAAGAGGTAAGATATTTTGTGCTCTGTTAAAGTAAGAATAGTTAAAATTTATAGATCTGAAAGATTTGTACTTTGTAAAAGTAAGATAAGTGGAAATTTTCGTTTCTAAAGCATGGATCTAGGTATGTTTGATAGATTATGTCCTAGCTTAAAAACTAGGGCATTAATAGATGAAAGAAGGTTTGATATGAATAGATCTGATAAGAATAATGATAGATATGTTATACCTATGCATAGAAAGAATTTTTGGACTAACATATGGATGTAGGATCCTAGAAAGAATTTGTTGCAGGTTAGCTACCATGATCCTAGTCCATAGTATAGAAGAGGTTGGGGATCATTTAAACGAAAGAGAGGATTGACCCTCTGTTACAGTTGCAGAAGACCAGGACATATTGCTAAGGAATGCCATGGAAGAAGACCTAGTTGTCTTTGTTGCAAAGCCATGGACCATGAAATGTTGGATTGCCCTAGAATGATCGCTAAGATTGAAGGAATGAATATGAATCAAGGAAACCCTAAGGCAGATCCAGAAAAGGAAGAACCACAACAAGAATCAGAGAAGGTATTGATACAAGTAAAAGAAACCTTGAATGACAACTGACTTGTCAACTTATCAGAGATCTTCAAAGAGAAGGAATGCATCGAAGCAAGAATAGAGGACTTCGACATTGACTGTGTCCTGGATGAAGAAACACAAATGAATATTATGCCAAAAAGAACCTGGGAATCTATAGGAAGGCCTGCTATGATCCCTTCCCTAGGAGGAATCAGTTTATTCAGAAGAAATCTAGTAAACCTATGTGGAAGGATCGCCTGGATACCTATGAATGTCAATGGAGCTTCGATAGAAGAGGACTTTGATATTATAAAATTTGTTGAAGATAGAGCCCCATTTACCATGCTAATAGGAAAACCTTGGATTGATAGAGATCAAGCCAGAGGAAAGGAGGAAAAAGAAGTTTTGGAACAGAAGAAGCAAGAGTTAAAAGACTTTATGACCAAAAGGATCGCGCACTTGATTGAGGAACAAAAGAGAAGATCACAGATATTTAATACTAGCAAATCGCATGTCGAGGCTAAGAGAACACTAGAAAATCCCCAGAAGATTGAATTACCTATCCCTGACAAGGAAGAAGAATTGCATAGGAACCCTAGGAAAAACTCTCAGCAGTGCGAAGTAACTAAGACCAAAGAAGAAAAGACTCAGAATGATAAAATCATTACCAAGACGAAGCTCACTGGAAAGAAGGTTAGAAAGTTAAGAAAGAAAAAGGCTAATACTAAAAGGTTACAGGAGGTTCTAGAAGAGACCTCGCAGAAAGAAAAATTACAGAATTGTAACTTCATCTAGATATTATAACACTGACATAGAGTACTTTGCCATGATGAAGCAATATAGTCGTTGGACTGATATATCCATTCGACTTCCCCTCTGAATGGGAAGAAAAGAAATAAAGAGGCATCATCAGACTGTTGGGCCCGCCATAACGTATCGAACAAGAGTTAATGGAGGGTCATGACCGTTGTGAGCCAATCGTTATCAACTAACCTATTTAGCTCGTCGCGCCATGCACGAAGAACACTTTTGCCAAATCGATAATTTGAGCTCACAACCTTGATTAAGATCGTCCAATGATCATTACACTCTTGCTTTCCATCTTATTGTTGTGTCTACATTACTTCATGAACTCGATATTATTAACCCTGAGCTTGTATGTCTGAGGAGCTTAGCACACTTGAAGAATCTACGAAGGAAGTACTCATTGATCTCAGGATGGAGAAATTCATGTCAGAAAGAAGGATGCCTGCAGGTGTGCAAGCATCAATGACAGGAGGAATCTAAGCTTCTCCATCAACTTCTCGCAGAGTAGGAACTTCCAAAATCGCGACAGAGACGAGAACAAAGAATAGAGATGATATCATGAATGCCAAGTTGATTTTGAGCATCTTACCTGCATATATACCTCCTCTGAGCAGCGCAGTGAACATAGACAGTGTGCCCAGGGATTTTGGGTATGCTTTGGTCACTGTGTACCTCCCGAAAGGGGTGTGCGTGGTTAGCACAGACTAGGATAAAATAGAAGCATTGAAGTTTAGCGACTTCAACCTCGATGACAAAAAGTCTTACAGCATGATCACCCCGCATAAGTATCTAACAAAGAAAAAAGGCAAGAATTCAAAGATTATCCCCTAGCCTTGGACCCATAACCTCGCACAGTATACCTTGCTTAATGTGATGAAGATATCGCACTTTGGATGACATCAAGAAGTAAATGCATGTGTTAAGTTGTTGTTATCCTGTTACCATGGATGATATTTATGGTTGAACTGACATATCACAGTGGATTCGACCTTATCCATCGGATGACCAGGCTTACCATGCAAGGCCCCGACCCATAGTATTTTTACCCCGGCAAGACCGTGGATCGCACTCTAGCGCAGAAGATAAAGGATACGTATGGAGATGTCGAGAAGGGTACGCGAGGCTACAAGGTAGCCTCTATCCAGAACGACGTAGTGCGCCTAGCCTATCAAATCATTGCTTAGAAATTAGTTCGCAAGAACCGACCCACCCAATAGAATGGATTCGTAGTAGACCTCGCCAAGAAGTGCGCAGAGGGTGTACAGGTGAATTGGGCACAATACCTTACAAACCAGCTATAGCTTGATTGCAAGGAAGCGCAAGACCAAGGGTATGAGTTCCATTTTAGCTGGCTTCTCATACTGATCGCATTCATTGCATGGGAAATGCCAGAAGGTGTGACCTTCTTGGACATCGAACCCTTTGAACCATTGGCTGCGAAGTTCAGTACCCTATGGTACTCGAACGATATGAATAAAAAATGGAATTTAAATGTCGTGTTTCATTCATATTATAATCAGTTGAAAGTCTCTATCCAGGCTACAGCCCGCATCACTCCAAACACACTCCATAGGTTTCGGCCCCTGATGAAGTTAAGTGTAGACAGACACTTTCTCTACATCATAGCACACACTGATGAGCACAAGCAATAGTTACATTCCTATTATAAATTAATAGAAGAATATATGGAGGAGATCACAAAGGAATGGTCGGCGGACCTCCTTGTTCCAGCTGACCCTGCAGGGATATATGATGTAGACAGTCTAGAAACTGCGCAGGATATACCTGGACCTAGCATGCGACAAAAGATCAACGAAGTGAAAGAATTAAGAAGTGCCTCGGTGAAGACTGCTTCCATCATGCTAGAGAAAGAGGGTGCTGGCGAAGATTTAGAAGAAGTCAAACAAAAGCGCAGAGACGAAGCGGAACTTTTGAAGAAGAGGAAGGGTTCACCTCAGAAACCTTCTTCCTGAAAGAAGTCTAAAGCTCCCGTGACTAAGGTGCATACCACACTAACCCCAGATGACTTCAACTTCATCGTCACAGCTCTGAATGATGTTGTGATGGACATAGTAAAGAAGAAAGAGACTAAATAGGAGGAGATGTACAGTCAGATCAAGATAGAGCTCCAACGAATGTAAGAGGCAATTCATTCGAAGTGTTCAGTCTCCATTATTCCCCTGTCAATCAGAACACCAGAAGTAGGAGATGAGCTAGCTCAACTCCACCAAATCGCAGATTTAGTCGAGGCTTGACTTTGAAAAGCACAATATGAAGCAGAGCAAGTCGTTCAAGATTTGACACAAGTACAGGGAGTACTTGTATAATAGCGCAGTGCTACAGAACAAGAAAATAGTTCTCTCCAAGCAAAATGGAATGATGAGAAAGCACATCTACAGCAAGGAAAGGAATAGTTGTTGGTAGAGAAACTGGAGGTAAAGGAAGTGGTCAATAGAGCACTTCACTTTGTGACAGTCATTGAGGTACATACCTAAGAAAAAATCCCACAACAGGTGGTACAACTCGAAGACATGATCTAGAAGCTACAACAACACATTGCAGATCTAGAGCTCCACATTGTACCCAAAACTCCACAGGAGGTAAGAGACCTAAGGAAAGAAACTGCCCATAGCGTAGTTGGCAGATTAAAATCGCTTGCATTGGAATGCAAGTAGCTGAGTAACAGGAGTGCCCAGACTTACAAGAACCTCATGAAGAATCCAAAGTTACAGGCATTGGAGTCGCAGCTCCAAGAAGCAAAGTAGCATGCCGATACATTACAGGCACAGCTGAAGGCCTTGACACCAGTTGAAATAATGAAGAGGTTTCAAGAACAATGCATGGTCCAACAACATATCCACATGATTCAAAGTAAAGTGATGTAAGTCACTCAACAACTTCAACCAGTGCAAGAAAAGGCATGCCAATTGTTCACGGAAGTTGAAATCAAAGTAGCCGAGATAGAACAGGTCATCATCACAACAGAACAATGCCTAGAAGGGCTAGTGAATGATGCATTGATCTAGGAGTTCATTGAGCAAGAGGTTGTAGAATTATAGCAGGCTGAAGTCACTCGAGCCAAGCTCGAGGCATTCGAGGCAGAATTTCTTAGACCAGAGTGACTCGAGACGAGTCACAAGTGAGTGTTGGGGGCTTGTTGGCCCTTGACCAAGTTTTGGGATAATCTTGGTCATGTTTGACTATTTTTGGAACTTCGACAGCCTGTTGAAGGAGGAGAGCAACACGGAGCGGAGATCACAGGATCTCAGCCCATTTTTGGGTCCATTTTGGGTTTTGGGGAATATGTAACGGGATTGGGACATTGGCCCATGGGTTTTTACCCATGCTAAGGCCTATTTTGTATGTATAAATAGAAGGATAGGAAAGAAAGTAGTATTTGAATATCAACATCTATGTGATGTAGGCTAAGTGCAAGTAAGGTCTGTAAGTGCTTTGTGCCTATATGAGACTTGCAGGGCTAAGTGCAAGTCATTGTAGGAAGTTGGAAAAGGCTTTGTGCTGTAACACAAGGAAGAAGTTTCTAGCAAGCTACAGAGATCTTTTGTCCTATGCCCAAAAGGGTTTTGATGGCTTTGTGCTTGTAACTAATTGAAGATGCTAATAAAGAAGAAGAATTGGTGGACATATCCTTAGGATGGGGGTGAACCACATAAATACGGTGTTGTCTACTTTGTACCTTGTTCTGATGCAATGATGTGATTAATTTCTAAGTTCTTTGATATATTTAGATAGATCTACTTATGATTTATTCTTCTTAGAGGTGTGTGAATGTTATATCTGACATGTATGAAGGTGCTTAGTGTTGATTCACCAGATCTGATCTGCTTTAATATTGCTAAGTGCTGAGATACCTTAGATCTAAGTAAATGTTGTGATGCTCTGTGCTATCTGTGAAGTATAGTAAGGGTTGAATATTGACAAACGATCGGTGCTAAGTTCTCTGTAAGCAATATAATCATAGATATGTGTCCCAGCTAAGGTTGCAAACACCTGAGTCTTGCAACCACCCCTACCTCTACCTCAGGTGAGACTTCATCTACTTCGCAAGTGTTGCCAAAAGGGTCGATAGTTAGGGATTTGTTGATGTTCTCTTGAACGTTAAACCCTAGGTCTTCCCCTGTGACAAAAACCAACAAATGGTTCTGTTGTCGTTGGTAGGAACAAGAGAGGATTGAGTAGATGATATAGGTTGAACAAGAGAAGAGTGAAGAAAAGAAGAAATAAATGAACCATTAGAAGGGGATGTTGAGACCGTGGAATCCCACAAAAGCAGAGATCGAAACTTATCTAAGAACCAAAGAGCTAGAGTTTGCACAGAAAGATAACAAAACCCTAGAATAACACCCCATAAATATCTGAAAAAATACGTGTTTACTGATCTGCATGAAGTCTTTTTCTGCAATTTTCCACATCTATTGCAGGAGTGGATACTAAGATTGAAGGATAACCACACAACGAACCGGATCTGACAATTAGAGTGGACCCTAGTAGAAATTGAACAATTACAACGGGTGAACAACAAATTCACCCGCACAGTAGATTTTTGGCTTGACAGTATTGTGGCAGGTTTTATAACAAAGTTTGTAGTTGACACAACGAAGTCGTATAGCGTAGCGGAGAAAGAGTTTTTACGTAAACCTCGAGGAACGTACATTAAATCGTTATATATGTATATTAAGATATTACTATACAATAAAGGTGTAATGACAATGGAGTCAGACAACTAAACTTCCCTGCATACATGGGGGAAGGGGGGAAGCACTGACAGAAAGAGGAGAAATGGAAGGAGGAAAGGATAAGAGAAAGAAGGAATAATCCTTAGAACCAATTATGATGGATGAAAACCAGATCAAGTAGATCATGTCAACAACTAGAAAGATGCATAGTGGAGTACCCTACAAATACAAGGTGAATACCAAGAAGAGAGTTGTAGCTGCAAGGGAAGGCTTGGTGAGTGACGAGGAAGAGGTAGAGGATATCTGGGCTATGGAGTAGATTGAGGAAATCATGTGTGCAACATATGAGAGGAAGACGATAGGTCTAAGAGTGGAAAGAGAAGGAAACAATCCTACCCATATTAATGTCAGTGTGGAACCCATAAACCCATGTGTGACTAATACACCAAAGAGAACACCACCGTTTAGACAACCGAAGTTCAGAAGCAGTCAAACAACAAGAAGTACATCCATACAAGGAACAACAACTAGAGGAGCTAGTTCAGGCAACACTAGTCAGGTATCTACACCACGCAGAGGTATTAGTTCAACATTTTGAATGGCAGGACATGATCCTACCATCAGGTTACCAGAATTTCAAGGAGAAGCAACAGAAGACCCTGAGAAACACTTGTTCATTTGTGCAAAGATCTGGGAAGAAAAATAGATCATTGATGAAGATAATAAACTTGCGCAGTTAACTACTACGCTAAGATATCACACATTAGATTGGTACATGAGTCTAGATGAAAAAAGTGCACCTAGGATGACAAGGACACTAACAGACATTAACAATTTACTGATTAATGATTTCCAGAAGCCGAGCTCAAAGGATCAATACATGAATGATATGATAGAAATCCGACAGAAACCTAGAGAATTTGTTTGGGATATTGACCAACGATTCAATCTTTTAAAAGGAAAGTTGAAGTATCTCATGACGGATATGCAACATAGGCACTTGTTCGTCAATTCACTACTACCACACTTAAAATACCCATTGCGACAACAGAATTTCCAGACGCATGCAGAGGCTCTGCAGGCAGCCCTACAACTGGAATAAAACCAGTATCAAAAGACGGACCCAGTTATTGAAGAATTGAAGGAGGATTTGAAGAACTTAACGTTCCAACTAAAACAGAATAAGAGTAAGGACAAACACAAATTTGTTTGGTGTACCAAATGCAAGATGGAAGGACACCACAAGAACGAATGTCTGACATTTGCGTAGTATATGGAAGTAGGAATTCCAAATCTGTTACCAACAGGAGGACTATGGTGAAAAATATACAAGAAACCAGGTCACGATCCCTATCACTGTACAATGATGCAGAAATACTAGACAGTCCCAAAGAGTTCATATTGCAACTTTTGCAAGTCAGTGGGCCACAACGATAAATATTGTAGAACTGTGGAGATGATGCAATAAAGGACATCGGATGCATATAGAGTGAAAGCGGAAATGATGACTGGGCAAGCCACACCACATTTTAATCAAGTTACAACTCCATACAACACTACAGAACAACAGTATGATATTGTGCAACAACCATTTAATAATGCGCAACCGCAGTGCAACACAACATATCCTTAGTACAATATTGCATAGTATAATCAGGCACCTCAGTACAATGCGTCGAGGGGAGATGAAGCAAGATATATAGGTGGAGGATGAGCATAATGAGGTTTTGGATGAGGTCGAGGACCAGTCGTATGTCACAATTGTCAACAACCAGGACATTATGCAAGGGAATGTCCACTTCCACCACCAACTTCTATGTATTGTTGCGCATCATACCATGATACAAAAGAATTTTTGACACTGTTAATAAATATCCAAGAAAAAAGGAACCAAGACAACCAGAATGTTTAGTGGATCTCAGCCAAAGCAAGGTATGAAGGAAGGAACATCAACATAGTTACCCGTGGAGGTACTAAAATAGGAAATGATGCCACTCGAAAAGAACTAGCACAAAATCAATGGATGAAGAAGAATACTAAACCAAGGAAGCAGTTTGACGTGCAGAAGGAGGAGGTATTTAAGAAAGAAAGACAATAATTTCATAAAGAACACATGGCATCGACTTCAACCGCCCAGTAAAACAAGGAAGCACCAAAGTACGAGATGCCTCCATTATTGGATCATACAAAAAAAATGCAACCCATGGGAGAAGTAAGTACAATAAAAGGCTTTCTGTAATCATGCATAAAAGTATTAAATGATCCATCATCTGTGAAAATATTGCAAAACATATTAGAAAAATGTAGTATAGATATGGAAGGAAAACTATAACAAAAAACAGTCAATCACCTACATACCAAGAGAAGAACAAGGGAGTTTAGATTGAATGAAAATATTGGAGACTTCAACATGGGAGACATCATATTGGATCTAGGATATGAAGTTAATGTATTACCAAAGAAGACATGGAAAGGCATGGGAGAGCCCACGTTAGGTTACTCACATGTTCAACTGAAATTAGCAAACCAACACAGAGTCTTACCAATCAGTAGAATGAGAGTAACAGTAGACCTAGATGGAGTGCGCACTAAAGAGGACTTTGAAGTCATTGAAATAGTGGACGACACGACACCATACCCAACGTTACTTGGCTTGGATTGGGTGTTTGACAATCAAGCCATAATCAACTTGAAGACCAGAAAAATGACATTTGAGTCAAGTGAATATAGGGTCATCGTGACATTAGACCCATCAGAAAGGGAGAGGTTTGTAGAACCTACTTTTCTGGACTTAGAGGAAATCGGCCAGTTGTATAGAACAACTGCGCACGATGAGGATTATGTAAACCCAAATACAGATGGGATACTAAGTTGGCAGAGCATTACTTCATGTGCAACAGACTCAGACATCGGTTTAGAAAATTGGCAACAACAATTACACGAAGTTTCCATGTGAAGATGTGAAAAAATAGATCGCGTAGTAAGATGGGTAGGCACAAAAATAAGGGAACCACCCAGTTTTCACAGAATAAATGATTTGGAAACATTCTTGGCATAGTATGAAGATAGAGTTTAATAGAATCAGATATTGTTAGCACTTGATATAGCACTCAAGGACACACTTGCAATATGGTGGGGCGCACATAAAGAGACAATCACAGATTGGTACCAATGTAAGCAGTTACTACACATAAGGTTCAATGCAGAACAAAAAAACAACAAGCAACAGAGGTACGATGGACAGGGGGCACCAACGGAACACATGGAGGAGTGCAGAACATTGTGGAAAATGACACCCCTAGAGGAATGGCCTCATCATTTCATACACACCCTAGAGGGCATACCAGTGAACTGGTATTAAGAATAGGAACTGCGCAGAGGAAATACGACCTGGATGACATTGCAACATAATTTTACAGTCACTTTGTCATTCGAAAATGAGAAACCCAACATAGATGCAGCTCTGAAACAGATAAGAGGTGTGATATTCATCAAACAACCATAAGTAGAAATCATAACAGAAGAACAACAGTGGAACAAACAAACAGTTAAGGAACTATATTCATGTTACCATGTGAAAGACGAAGCAGTAGATGAAGATGATCTGTGCGATATTCATATCGAAGAAGAAGAAGGAGAACGAGAAGTGGAGGGTCCACCAATAGAATCAAAAGATATTGTCACGCTGATCAAGGTAAAGAAAGTTAACATTGGGACAATTGAGAACCCCAAAATGGCCAGCAATGGAGACTACTAGGATGAGAAAATAGTGAAAAGTATAACAAAGTTATTTCACAAGTACAACGACTTGTTTCCTAAAACATTTACAAAGATGAAGGCTATATCCAGAGAGCTAAGGGAGATAAAGATACCACTCAGACCTGAAGCTAGATCGATTAGACAATGACCATACAGACTGAATCCCATATATAAGCAGAAATTCAAAGTTGAGATTTACTTTTCATAATTACCATACTTACTTATCCCTTAACACTTCCCTCATTAATTTTAGGTACCACTAGACTTCTCTTGTCAGGTCGTCAGGATGCTTGAAGCTGGAATCATAGAACCAGTCAAAGAATCAGAATGGATAAGCTCTATGGTAGTGCAGGACAAAAAACAAGGAGGGATAAGGATATGCATCAACTTAAGGAACTTGAATGATGCATGCCTACATGACCCATTCCCTACACCTTTCACAGATGAAGTGTTAGAGAATGTAGGTGGACATGAAGCTTACTCATTCACTGATGGATTCTCAGGCTACCATTAGATTAAGATAGCACAGGAAGGCAGCTATAGGACCACGTTTGCGACAGAATGGGGATCCTACCAGTACACAATCATGCCATTTGGATTGAAGAATACACCAACAATATTTTCCAGAGCAGTCATCGCCGCATTTAAGAAATTTATCCATCATTTCCTAGAGGTATACCTGGACTATTGGACATTTTATAGTTTTTTGAAAGACCACGTAGAAGTCTTACGACTGATGCTAGAAAGATGTAGGCAGTGCTAGATATCATTGAACATAAATAAATGCATATTCTGAACACCGTTTGGGATACTATTGGGCCACATAGTATGCAAACAAGGTTTACTAGTAGATCCTGCAAAGGTTGTAGCAATTGTTAACATACCACCACCAAAAATAGTCTATCAGCTAAGAGAAACGTTGGGACACACATGATACTATAGGAAATTTATTAAGGGTACGTGTAGATCACTGCACCAATGGAAAAAATGTTAAGAAATGATTCAATGTTTCAGTGGAACGACAAGTCTCAACACGGTCTGAATACCCTTAAGGAAAATATGGTCACCGTGCCAATATTATTATTTCCAAACTGGGAGAAGACATTCCACGTACATGTAGTTGCATCAACCATAGCACTTTGAGCTATATTGGTGCAGATAGGAGCGGGAGACTTGGATCACTCGATAACATTTGCAAGTAGGAAACTATTAGAATCAGAGCTGAACTATAAAACTACAAAGAGGGAAGGCCTAGCTATGGTCTATGCACTGCAAAAATTCAGACATTACTTATTGGGGAAACACTTTAATATGTTCACAGATCACTCAGCCCTGAAATACCTAATCAAAAAGCCAGTGTTGGGGGCGAGAACCTGTCGATGGTTACTACTGTTGGACACACCTACCACACTTAGAGGGGGGGTGAATGAGTGTGGGGCTCTTTTTCCCAAAATATTCCCTCTTTACAAAAACTCCTTAGTTAACATTCAACATTTGGTACTACCTATTGCTACAACTAGATTATCCCAAGATTCTGGCAAAGAACATAACAAAGTAATACACTTATCTTCTTCTGCAATCGTAATATTAACAAATCCAAGTTGACTTACCAGAGTATTAAAGGCATTTAGATGTTCTGTCACAGAATCTCCATCTTCCATCCTAAGATGATACAACTTCTTTCGAAGAAACAACTTCTTTACCAGGGACTTTGATTGATACAAATTCCCTAACTTATCCCATAGTTCCTTGGCTGTAGATTCTCCCAAGACATTCAACAACACTGAATCTGCCAGGCAGAGTCGAATAGTACTCCTTGCTCTTCTGTCCAACTTGTCCCAATCTTCCTTCGACATACCAGTAGCTGGTGTACTAGTAGTTTGTCTACTGGTAGGTTGTGTACCAGTAGCCTATGTGCTTGTAGATGGTGTACCAGTAGGCTGTGTACCAGGATCCACAGCGATCCATTGTTCTTTGTCTACAAGAAGGTCCTCCATCTTGAGCTTCCATAGCTCAAAGTTTTTACCATTGAGCTTCTCTATCTCGATTCTAGATGAGCTCGCCATTCCTCTTTCTTTACTCGAATCTCCACTGCAAAAACTCCCACTAAACCCAGGTTTATCACAGACCCAAGATAAACTTGATCTATCAAGACCGAGCCAAACCCTCAGCAACAAAGGCATCCCTCTGAAGCCAAAAACGAGCTCTAATACCACATGTAAGTTTTAAACTTGTGAAGTAAAGAAATGCATATAGATTCTTAAGCAATACAGAAATTAATCAATGGCTCATACACAAAGTACATAGAGATTTTATACCGGAAACCCTCAATCGGGA
>JASDQU010107981.1:283024-293584 GCA_032191745.1 Picea mariana | reverse complement strand
CCTAGGAAAGCACCCGGTGCACATGGCAGAGCTCTAGGTGAAGGGATCGTCAAAAGCAGTTGTCGTATCTGACGCACCAACACACACACACATGCAAAGAATATAACACATACCCAACACTAATGACATCTTCCAACCAAGCAGAAACACCATAAACAAACCAAAATAGAAATAAAATTAACTACACTGGTCCTAAATACTACCAATATACAATAATTACAAAGGGGCATACGCCTGAGCATTGGAGCTCAAGCATAGTACCTCTTGATATAAAGCCCATTTCTAGGCTCTAGAAACACATTACCTTTATAATCCAATAATTCATAAGCTCCTTTTTGTAGGACACGCCTCACAATGTAAGGATAGTGCCACATCGGGTTAAACTATCCTGCCCCTAAAGCATCCTTATCTTCACCGTAGACTAAAACAAGGTCTCCCTCCAAAAATATTCTTGGGTGGATAGATTTATCATATTGACTCTTAACACACTTTTTGTGTGTCTTGTTCACCATGGCTGTTGTTATCACTCCAAGAAACTCCTTAGGGTTGTAGGCTAATAATGCTTGGTAACTTAAGAATTTTAATAATCAAAGTATGTGTGGAACAATGGGATAACTGAGAAGGCTATGAAAAGGACAACTTGTTATGCATCTAAATAAACCAGTGCTTTGAGAGACCAGATATCAGTTACAGTAGATAATCAAGATGTGAAGAATAACATTCAAGATAACCAAGTACAATGATGTAGGGTCATACAAGAAGGTAAATAAAGATCTAATTCATATCCATGAGCTATATCAGAAGATAAAAGATCTGAATAACTAAATTGAACATAATTAAATACAGAGTAGTGAAATATATGAGCAAGACTGATATGTAGTAACCAAAGGAGACTATGATTCTTATAACAAAACAGAGTCAAAGTACATAGCCAAAGTGTATCCAGGATTGAACCCTGTGTCTGTCTTAAGTCTGTAGCTTTATAGCTTTACATCACAGTTCTCAGATCCTAAAACAATGGATCTGATATTCTAAAAATGGAAAGTAAACTATATTTACAAAAAACTAGGAAGAGATCCTCAAGATGAGGTCAATCCATATCTAAGAGTAGTAGATTGTTGATGAAGTGCAGTTTTAGCCTCCCAAGGTTGTTTGATTTGGTCCTCCAAAGATAAAATTCGAATTTGGTGAAGTGTGCAAAAACCCTGATATTCTACCTTTGAAAAAGATGCCAAATGTAGTTGAAAAACCTCTTTTTGACCTTATCCCTCAAAACTAACCTTTGAATTAGACTTGATAATTCAACACCTGTCCATTTGAAGTGGTTTCAAACCATTCAAACTCAAAAAATTTCGATCTGGGCAAAAATTTGGTTATTTTGGCCATGACAGGCTTTCACCAGCTAATTTACCCAAAAATTCGCTCCTTAGCTGGTGAAAGGCGGAGCTTTCACCAGCTAACTAGTAAAATTCAAGATGGGTTGGCTACTGAAAGCGCAGATTTTTTAAAATCAAATTTCTCAGTCATGGAGAGTCATTTTTACATGCTTGAATAGTCGATCGACATCTAGAAATCCTAAGCTTTCCAATGGTTCTTTCAAATCTGCATTTGGATCTTGGGAAGCTAATCAAATTTTCCCTACAATATTAGGAATCATTCTTTAAAAAAAATGCTAGTGCATTTTTTATCGCTAACATTTGGCTCCAACTGGGATGGAGACCTCCCTGTGAGGTCTCCAAGAACCTGGTAGGCCCTGTGCCTTTAGTATTGGGCATGGAGTCATTCAGCCTTTACAATTTATCATCTGGCTATTTTCCAAAGTTTGTTGTTGTCTTTCCCAATCTTCTTTATATGTAGCATGTCTGCTTCAAACTCCCCTGGAAATGTTGTTTGCACATTAACATGGCATCTGGTGTGGCAACATCTTCATTAAGAAGAAAAGTGTTGAACATAGGCAGGATGGTGAGATATGTAACCATGGTTTTGAAAGTTTCAGGATAACTTCAAGCTTGAAATGAGAGTATTGCAGACAGCTTGAGGTCTTTGAATTTTCGTTTTCCAACAGCTTTAGATACAAATAATTTTTCTTGAGATACCCTGGTGTGTTGAATCAAACACTTCACCCTACTCGATTTCTTTGAAGAGCATCATTGCACCTTGTGAACCAATGTCCATCTTTGTTTCGATCTCCATATCAATGCAAGTTGTTCATTCATGTCATTGCCCTGAAAGGACTCTAGAAGAAGATTTTCAGAAGATAACTGATCCATATTGAATTAGAAGAATGAGCCAGCCACCTAGGTCCTCTGAAATAAAATGTACCAAAACCCAATATATATTGCCACAAATCTGGATATTGGCTTCCTAGCCATGATGAATATAGATATCAGAGATCTTCTTCCTCCTATAAGCCCATGGCTCAAAACCTTGTTAATGAATGATTAAGGGTTATAGCTTTAGCTTTGCCAGTTGAGAAGTAATCACATGGATCAGCTTCTCATCTATATTAATTCTGTAGCTTTACATTGTTCCTGAGTTTTATCTTTTCAATCAGCTCCAGCAGATTGTTCGTGTCCTGTAGCTGTAGCTATGACTATTTCATCAACAATAAACTTTAAAGTTCCAACCTTTGCATTTTTACCATCATAAAACTTGGCAAAGACTTCTTCTATTTCACTCCTAGAAGCTACAACCCTTAGCCCCCTCGGGCTTCCCCTTTTCCATTACAAATCCTATTTTAAATAGCAAAAAGAACAATAACTATTTGCTAACTTTATGGAAAACTAAATCATAATAAAATTTGAAACAAACTAATTTGTTTCCAAGATGTCTAGAATTGCTGGCAAATCTGGAATTTTCGGCCATCTTATCATCAACGAATTTGGGTTGTCACCTGTCTATATCTTTAACCGTATATTTCTCAATCGTTGGCTTGAACCCTAAATCTTCTTCAAAATATTTTGTCAAAACTGACTTTCCAATATCCCTAGAAGCAACAGAGCGAGCATTCTCTAGAAATTTATTGATCTCTCATACTGCACTGAATTGCTTATTAAAAGACTGGAATCCCAACATTCATTCAACTATTCTTCTCTGAACTATGCTGACAACATTTTCAGCATTTTCAGTAGATGAACCCCGGGCAATTTTTTTTTTTTTTGCAAGTGACTCAAGATCATGGAGAACGTACCAAAGGAGTCTCTTATGGTCTTATCACTCAGTGCATCAACATCCTTTTCAAGACAAACTACTACATGGCTTAGCACAACATTACAAGGCTCTAGAAAAATCTGCATCCCTTCAACGGATATAAAATCTACAATCCTCGCAAGAAGAATCAAAAGAACTTTGATAATAGCAGGCGACAACTTTTGTGGTGTAGAAAGAACTTCAGCCAGCTGCTTGTATCCATCTCCATACGAGGTATGACCAAAAAAATTCATCAAATAGGCAAGCAAACAATACACATTAGGCGGTCTACACTACTCACAATCGCAAACCTCAACTTCTTTCACTTGAATTTTTTGATGAGCACAATGCCATTGGCCATTCTTTTGCCTGACGGGGGTCCCCAAGAAAGGTTTTTCATAATTTGATTTCCCTGACGAAGTTACCATAGCCGTAGGAACTGCAGTCTTGTCTCCTATGAAATATGATGTGGGATGTGTACAATGATATCATGACATAGTATTTTGATCCAATGAAGATAGTCACAATGAACTGTTCCACCCTGCTGAGCCTGAGTTGCATTCTTGTTTTCTCCAACAAATTCCCTATCTCCTATAACGCATCACTAATATACCGTAAATCTATGTGCAGCATCTTCAGACTCGACTTGCTCATGATTGAATTCACATCTAGCAACTGGGCTAACATACAAATCTTTGACACCTGTGACTTTGAAACCTGCAGCTCGGCGCAAATCCATCTGTTCATGGATCTCTTGGTGATTAGATTTTTTCCATAAAGACTTATCAAATACTTACAAATCCAGTTGTGCTTACATTATATCAAACCTTGACACCTATAGATACTTGGACTCAACTTATCGACTTGGTTGTTAGTGAAATAAAACTCATTATTTACAAAATTGGCATCTGCGTCAATCATTACATGATACGCTTACAAAAATTGATAACCGACACTTGTCGATGAAGTGGATAGGATAGGAACTCCTGGTTTATGATTTAACTCAACATTGGGTTTTATGTGATTCTGTAGCATATCATAAGAATTGGGCTTGTGACTATAGTTTGACTCGAGATTAGGCTTGAGGACTCAGCTTTGGCTTGGGCCTTATATGTTGACTCATAACTTAGGGATTAGACAACTCATAGGCTAGCTTTAGTATAATGACAGGTGGTTTTAAAAATTAAAGCTTGACTCGTGGCTTAATGTATAGCTTGATTCATGAATTTAGCTTTGGAAAATTTTATGAAAGACATACAAGGAATGACATTTATTTGTATCTTTTGTATTGTAGGTTGAGAAGCTTAGAGGTAAAGCAATCTCAGGCAAGAGATTTTCGAAGGATGAGAGGAAAAATGAGTCTTACAGAGAGATAGAATGATAAAAACGCTCTCAATTTACCAGTTCATTTTGATCACTAACAGGACTTGTGTGGCCTGTAAAAGACTGTAAAGCCATATTTACACCAATTTTCTGTTGTAATCCACCTTTCCCAAGCAAGACTGCTACCTGATGCTTATCTGAAATGGTTTTCATGATTCCTATTTTTGATTGTGCATCTAGATGAACCAGATCTCAAAACCTTCTAATCTTTGTGACTGCTCTCCAAGGTTCTCTGCATCTTTTAGAAACCAACCTCGAAAGAATTGGTTGAGAAAAAGTCAAATCTGGGCAAAAATACAACCTTGTTGTCATGTAACAGGTTTCACCAGCTAATTTTCCCTAAATATGCCCCTTTAGCTGGTGAAAAGGAACGCTTTCAATAGCTAACTAGTGGGTTTCAAAACCAATAAGCTGGTGAAAACCCAGAAAAACTGCCTTGGGAAAAAATCAAATTTCTCTGAATCTATAATAAACACTTGAGAGTTTGATGGATGACTCGAGGCTGACGGAGTAGCCGCAGCATGGAGGGATGATCCAGATCGAGCCATTAAGAGTGAAAAGGGAGTCTCTTTGCCTAATTAAGAAAACTGAAAGTAATCTACTTGCTCAAAGAAAAGAGCTTATTCTTCTATCAATCCCTACACTAACCATTAGAGGCAGATTGATCAAGTAAAACTAAATTTCCAAAGCAGCCAAGAAAGTAATTGACTTGCTAATATCATGTTTGATCTTTTCCCAAAAGATAAAAGAAACCATAGATCATGGTAATGCAATTTGAAAAGATGACAAGACCAACCTTCATCTGACAGAAATATTTGGACATTTATGTTACTTATAGAATCCAAATGATCAGCAATAGGGTCTTCAAAATCATTAAAGAATACCTCTTTGAACTGTTGGTCGAATTGATTGTGTTGCAACTGCTGATTGCCAGCACTGGTCTCAATGATGAATACAAATTGTTCTTCTTCTGTCAAGGAAGAATGCAAGCTCAGCTGCTGATCTGAACTTTTCACCACACTATCTCCCTCTTTGTATCTGTTGAAATTCCCCTTTGTCTGTAGAACTGAAAACTAAGGGCTACCTTCATCATCTAATCTCTGATCATCTCTTTTCTCATCATATTCATCTTTCTCATTTGACGTTGACATGTAAAGTACATAAGGGGAAATATAATCCTCTGGTTGTCCTTCTTGGAGATTAGATATTTTCTGAAAATCTTGTTCCTCATGGTTGGGACAACTTCCCTTGGTTTGTAAATCCAGAAGCTAAGAGTTGCCTTTACTGATCTCAATGTTGCATGTAGGCAGCTCAACCTTTGTTGTAGATCCAAAACTTTCAATTTCTGATCTATCAATCTGCTCATCATCTTTAAAGTTTTCAAAGGGAACAATTTGATCTGCATAACAATCTAAGATAGTGGATGCATTTGGTATATTGTTTAAAGCATCACTAAGGTTATCATAGTGTGGATCATTGATCTCTTGATCATGATGAAGAGTATCTTCTGCTACAGCAAAGTCTTCATGAATGTTGGGATATTTATACAACAAATTGAACTCATTACAACATTCAGGAAATAGAAAGTCATCTGAAAATATGCCTTTACAAAACACATGGAAGGCAGCATGAAAATCAACTAAAGAGCTGATACTAGTAATAGGCAGAGACCAATACCAATCACGAGAAATCCCTTCTAATGAAAAACAAAATAGCCGGATCTGAACATCCTCATGCACAACTTGCAACCGATGCATGTAATCATGAAAGTCCAGCAAATGTTCAGCTGGCACTTCCCACTCTTCTCCTCGAAATATGGGAAGACTATTTTCCCATTCATCTCTACTAGGTACTGGATTAGGGAAACCAACAATTTTTGAAAAATCACAGAACGCATACCTCTTAGCAAAGATCTGGTTCAGGTCATACCAGTGGAGTCACCAACAATTTTCTGAACAATGGAGTCACCACTGAATTCATCCTTCATGGAGTCGCCAGATAGATAATTACAACCAAATGATGTCCAAGCTTTGTCTATCATCAAAGCTAGATCTTGTCGTCTCCCAAGGAAGCTGGGCTTCAATCTCCTCTCCCCGGCAACGACGCCAATTTGTTATCACTCCAAGAAACTCCTTAGGGTTGTAGGCTAAGAATGCTTGTTAACTTAAGAATTTTAATAATCAAAGTATGTGTGGAACAATGGGATAACTAAGAAGGCTATGAAAAGGACAACTTGTTATGCATCTAAATAAACCAGTGCTTTGAGAGACCAAATATCAGTTACAGTAGATAATCAAGATGTGAAGAATAACATTCAAGATAACCAAGTACAATGATGCAGGGTCATACAAGAAGGTAAAGAAATATCTAATTCATATCCATGAGCTATATCAGAAGATAACAGATCTGAATAATTAAACTGAACAGAATTAAATATAGAGTAGTGAAATATATGAGCAAGACTGATATGTAGTAACCAAAGGAGACTATGATTCTTATAACAAAACAGAGTCAAAGTACATAGCCAAAGTGTATCCAGGATTTAACCCTGTGTCTATATTAAGTTTGTAGATTTATAGCTTTACATCATAGTTCTCAGATCCTAAAACAATGGATCTGATATTATAAAAATGGAAAGTAAACTATATTTACAAAAAACTAGGAAGAGATCCTCAAGATGAGGTCAATCCATATCTAAGAGTAGTAGATTGTTGATGAAGTGCAGTTTTAGCCTCCCAAGGCTATTTGATTTGGTCCTCCAAAGATAAAATTCAAATTTTTTGAAGTGTGCAAAAACCCTGATATTCTGCCTTTGAAAAAGATGCCAAATGTAGTTGAAAAAACTCTTTTTGACCTTATCCCTCAAAACTAACCTTTGAATTAGACTTGATAATTCAACACCTATCCATTTGAAGTGGTTTCAAACCATTCAAACTCAAAAAATCATGATCTGGGCAAAAATTCAGTTATTCTGGCCATGACAGGCTTTCACCAGCTAATTTACCCGAAAATTCGCTCCTTAGCTGGTGAAAGGCGGAGCTTTCACCAGCTAACTAGTAAAATTCAAGACAGGTTAGCTGGTGAAAGTGCAGATTTTTTAAAATCAAATTTCTCAGTCATGGAGAATCTGTTTTACATACTTGAATAGTCGATCAACATCTAGAAATCCTAAGTTTTCCAATGGTGTTTTCAAATATTCATTTGGAGCTCGGGAAGCTAGTCAAATTTTCCCTACAAGATTAGGCATCATTCTTTAAAAAAAATGCTAGTGCATTTTTTATCACTAACATCTGCATTATGATGTTATTCATCAAGATGTTCCAAGTGAATGATATGTGCTTCCAATTCTTTCATTTCAGGAAGAATCTCAACATGGATCTTCAATGAAGGTATTTCACACTAATTCATTATGTTAGAAAAATAGGACCGCAGAGAAATAAAATAAAACAAATGCGGAAAACAAAACACAGAAGATACACAATACAAGAGAGACACAGATTTACGTGGTTCACCCAGTGTGGGCTACGTCCACCAGAGAAATTGCTAGGTCCTTCCTTTATTATTATCCAGCAAATGAAGGGATACAACCTACAGAAAAACCCGTTGTAACTTCCTCTTCTTTCTCTCAGATTCTCCTCTCTCAAAATACAATATTCACCATCTACCATAGCCGCAATACATTTCCCTCATAAAAGAGGGTTGCCTTCTAGGGAAAAAAACCCTAACATAATCTCTACCATTAGATCTGCGACCTTATAATGAATGGTCCAAATTTACAATGAAATTACAATATACATTTACAAGGTAATTTTTCCTTCGAGGGCCCGCTTGCCCCCAGACCCCCCAGCCGAAGGGATAGCCCCCTCGGACCCCGCAGAGGGGGTACCCCCCCTCTGAACTCCCTCGCGTGGAAGAGTGTACATACTTCTGGGGTGTAAATACTTCATGGGGTATAAACACGGCTGAAACAAAGGACCTTTGAATCAGGAAGATAATCAGGCTCCACAACCAACAATCTCCCACCTAGAGACTGATCTCAATAATTCCACCGCTGTTGTATATGATGGACTCTGAACCTTCTTCGACCTGAAAAATTTCTCATCTTCATATTCATTCTTGAAGACCAACTGAAACTGAGTAGGAACTCAATTTCTCCCTAGTTACTCCCTTTGTTAACATGTCTGCAGGATTCTAGCTAGTGTGTATCTTTTCCAACTTCAAATGTCCATCTTCGAGGGAAGATCATATGAAGTGGTACCTCAATTGTATATGCTTAGTCTTCGAATGGAAGGCTGAGTTCTTTGCAAGGTGAATGGCACTCTAACTATCACAGTACAACCTGTTGTTCTCCTGCTTCTTTCCCAATTCCTCCATAAACCTCTGTAACCAAATCATCTCTTTACTAGCCTCTGTAGCAGCAACATACTCTGCCTCTGTTGTTGAAAGTGCAACAACTTTTTACAGTTTCAAAATCCAACTTACTGTTGTTCCACCTATAGTAAAAACATACCCTGTGGTGCTCCTCTTGTTGTCTTTATTACCTGCCATATCTGAATCAACATATCCCTATAGAAAAGTGTCTGAACCTCCAAAACATAATGCATGAGTAGTAGTACCTCTCAAATACCTGAGAATCCACTTTACTGCCTCCCAATGTTCTTTACCTAGATTGTTCATATACCTACTCACAACTCCCACTGCATGTGCAATATCCGGTCTTGTGTAAACCAGTGCATGCATCAAGCTACCAATTGCTGATGAGTAAGGGACCTTGGACATGTATTCTATCTCCTCCTATGTCTTAGGACACATTTCCTTAGTTAATTTGAAATAGCTAGCCAAAGGTGTACTAACTGGTTTTGCATTCTGCATTCTAAACCTCTCCAACACCTTCTTTGTGTACTCACCCTGAGACAATGTCAATTTGCAATTTTTTCTGTCTCTTGTTATTCTCGTGCCAAGGATTTTCTTTGCAGCACCCAAATCCTTCATTGCAAATGAATTAGATAATTTCTTATTGAGCACATTTATATCCTGCATATTAGACCCTGCAACAAGCATGTCATATACATACAATAGCAAGATAATAAAGCTTCCATTTTCTAGCTTTTTAAAATAAACACAGTGATCAGAATGACATCTACTATAACCCTGTTCTGTCATAAACCTGTCAAACTTCAAATACCACTGCCTTGGAGCTTGCTTTAGGCCATACAAGCTCTTCTTCAACCTGCATACCAAATTCTCCTTCCCTTTGACCTCATACCCCTCTGGCTGCTGCATATAAATCTCTTCCTCCAAATCCCCATGGAGAAAAGTTGTTTTTACATCTAACTGTTTAAGATGCAAATCTTCTACTACCACAAGACTTAAAATAGTCCTAATTGAATTCATTTTAACAACAGGAGAAAATATTTCATCAAAATCTATACCTTTCTTTTGTGCAAACCCCTTTACAACAAGTCTAGCCTTGTACCACTTTTCTCCTCCATCTTCTTCCTTCAACTTGTAAACCCATTTATTCTGCAATGCTCTTTTCCCCGCAGGCAACTGAACCAAGTCCCAAGTCTGGTTATTTTTCAAGGAATCCATTTCCTCTTTCATGACTTGCTCCCACTTCTTTTTGGTGTCTACCTACATTGCCTCTTCATAACATTCTGGTTCACCAGAATCAGTCAACAATAAATAACACAATGAAGGAGAGTATCGTTTAGGGGGTATACTTAACCTGGTATATCTTCTAACAACACTTGCAGGTGTTTGAGGTACCTGCTGCTCCTGTTGTTGTACATTTTGATTTTATGGTTCCTTTGGAATTTCTTTTTCAGTGATCTCATCAAGGACTGTGTATTCTTGTTTTTCTTTTTCCTGTTTCTTTCCCTACAACTAATCTTTGTACATGACCTTCTCATTGAATATGACATCTCTACTCCTAATGATTTTGTTATTTTCATAATCCCATAAGCAATAACCAAGATCATTAACACC